>JBBPBX010030143.1:24436-35388 GCA_038048925.1 Garcialebias charrua
TATATATATATATATATATGCTGCACAATATCATTGTAAACAATATCAGTATCACCCTTGAACTCAATGAAGATTCTAGCTCAAGGGTCTGCAACCTGCGGCTCTGGAGCCACATGCGGCTCTTTGGTCCCTGTGCAGCGGCTCTTTCCAACTTTGACCAAAACTAACATAAAACGGAATTTTACAGGATTCATTCAACCTTTATTTAGTCAGGTAAATCTTTTGAACCTCATGGGCTCATTTACGAAAGCGACCTGCTAAAACTAAAGAACAATGAACAGCAATGATAGAATTTCATTAAACAATAAACAAACAAACAATAAACAATAGAAAACAAAAAAAGAGAGAAAAAAAACAAAAGTTTTATTTTATTTTATTTTTTTAACAAAGTATCAAAAAACTAGCAAAACATTATAAGGTAGACGTATAAAATCAAAGACAGGAACAAATCTGCTGGAATATAAAATTTTCTGCAGGATGTTGTATACCACAAAAAATGACTAGTTTAACAGTTTTCCTGTCAACTCCTTTGCAAATATGTGGATACTAGTACTAATACACAAAGTAAATTATACTCACTTTAACTTTATGCTTTATTCTTCAATGCAGGATACGCAATTACCATATTTTTTGGACTATAAGGTGCACCAGATTATAAGGCTCAATATCAATGAAGGGGTCTGTTTTCATACATAAGGTGCACCGCATTATAGGGCGCATTATCAAAACAAAACACTCAGATAAGTTAAACTTTATCCAACTCATTCATAATAACCACATACAATTGGTTTGAAGTCAGTAAGCACAACCAGGATTAATACAGAAGACTCACTGGATTTTAAGGCTCACTGTCAATTTTTGAGAAAATTAAAGGATTTTAAATGTGCCTTATAGTCCAAAAAATAAGGTACAGTACTCCACAATTTTAAAAAAGCAATTTTTTTCTGCACAGTTCAGTTTTTTTTTTTAGAGTCAGAGTCAGAGTCAGAGAGAATTTATTGTCATTTGCACCGCATGTAGTACATGTGTTGAAAACGAGATTATGTACACAGGGTCCCAGTTACATCCAACAACAAATGCAAGAGAAAAACAATAATAACATCTAGGATTAACTAAGAGAGACATCAGCTAGTAATACACTAAGCCCTAATGTAGTAGAAAAACATCATTATAAACAGCAGCACGAACATGAGCAGATGGTCACAGATGAACGCAGATAGTCACAGATGAACGCAGCAACAAGAAACAGATCAGTATCAGCATGATGTGACATTTTGCAGTGTTTATTCTTATTATTTATTTATTCATGAGTCTGACAGCCTCAGGGTAGAAGCTGTTCCTCAGTCTAGTGGTTCTACATTTGATGCTCCTCAACCTCCGTCCCGAGGGGAGTGGTGCAAAGAGTGAGTGTGCTGGGTGAGTGAGGTCTTTCATGATGCAGGTGGCTCTTTTTCTGCATCTGGAGGTGTAGATGTCTGTGATGGTGGGGAGACTGACTCCCACAGACTTCTGTGCAGCCTTCACCACTCTTTGTAGAGCTTTCCTCTCTGCAACTGTGCAGCCTCCATGCCACACGTTGATGCTGGAGCACAGGACGCTCTCCACTGCACACCTGTAGAACGAGGTGAGGACTGAGCTTCTCAGACCGGCTCGTCTCAGCCGTCTGAGGAAGTAGAGTCTCTGATGACCTTTCTTGATCAGGCTGGTGGTGTTATTGCTCCAGCTGAGGTTATCATTCAAGTGTACACCCAGGTACTTGTAACTGGAGACCACCTCCACCGCAGATCCACCTATATACAGTGGGGTGTGGGTGTGTTTGTTCCTTCTGAAGTCCACAATCATCTCCTTCGTCTTCTTCACATTCATGTGAAGGTTGTTCTCTTTGCACCAGCTCTCCAGATGTTCCACCTCCTGTCTGTAGCTGGATTCATCATTATCTGTGATGCATCCCACCACAGCTGTATCATCTGCAAACTTAACAATATGACAGCCTGGAAGTGTGGCTGTACAATCATATGTGAGCAGAGTGAACAGAAGAGGGCTCAGCACACATCCTTGAGGAGAGCCAGTGCTCTTTTAAATTTATTATTGGCAAAATACAAGACAATACAAGACGCTGGACAGATGAATGGAAGATGGATGGAATCTGATATTTTCTTTTGTCTCAAAATGTAAAAATATCAATGTTAACAATCATAAGATGTTTTTAGTTTTATAATTTCACATCTACTGGCCAGAAAAGCCCCTCTAGCAAACTTAAAATGGCCCACAGGCCACCAGTTGATAATGACAGTTGTAGCAGGTATTGCGGCTCTTGACATGTTTAATTTAGTGAACGAAAGGGCAGAAATTTTTCATTCATTCATTCATTCATTCAACCTTTATTTATACAGGCTAGCCTCGTTGAGTCATGGGGACTCATTTACAAGAGGGACCTGTCTCACTCACACCAAACAACCATCCACTCTCACACTCACACCTAGGGTCAATTTAGAGTCACCAATCAGCCTAACGTGCATGTTTTTTGGTCTGTGGGAGGAAACCGGAGTACCCGGAGGAAACCCACGCATGCACGGGGAGAACATGCAAACTCCACCCAGAAAGGCCCCGGACCGGGATTTGAACCGGCAACCTTCTCGCTGAGAGGCAGCAGCTCTACCAGTTGTGCCAACGTGCTGCCCAAATGGCTCTTTTGATTGTAAAGGTTGCAGACCCCTATAGCTTCTAACTGACTTGTTGACACTTAACTAGCCTTTTGAAAATTTTAGCGATTATTTAAGCTTTTTTTAGCTTTCTACCTAACGTTTTGCTACATTTTGATTTTAGCTGACTTGTTGACACTTTTAACTACTGTAGTCTCGTGCTATGTTCATATAGCCTTTTGCCAATTCTAGCTTGTATTTAGCCTTTTGTTAGCTTTTTCTTTTAGCTAGCATTTTGCTATTTTAGATTCTAATTTGCAACTTTAAACTTTTAGCTAGCTGTTTACGACTTTTAGCTTCTTTCTAACTTTTTGCCACTTTTGAGTTTTTTGTTGTCATTTTAACTAGCATTTTGCCATTTTTAGATTCTAGCTGTTTGCAACTTTAAACTTTTAGCTAGCTGTTTGCTACTTTTGGTTAACCTTTTGCCACTTTTTGTTTTTAGGTGCTCTTTCACTACTTTTATCTTCTATCTAACTTATTGCCACTTTTGACTAGCTTTTTGGTCATTTTAACTACCGGTAGTCTTTTGCTAATTTTAGCTTTCATTTAGCTTTTTGTTACTATCATTTTAGCTAGCCTTTTCTACTTTTAGCTGACCTTTTGCTGCTTTTAGGTTGACCTAACCTCATTAGCTTGGGGATTTGTCAAATCAGTGAAGAAATCTAAACAACACTCCACAGGACAGGGAGAAGAACAAACAAACATTGTCATCCCATATGTTGCTGCAGTCTCTGAGAAACTCAGAAGGATTTCCTCCAAACACGACATCCCGCTGCATTTCAGTCCTAACAGGACCCTCAGACAGAGGCTGCTCCATCCTAAGGACACAACCTGAGCAGTGTGGTGTCTGCACGAATGTTAAACAACAGAAGCATGACTCAACACCAGAGCAGCTCTTCAGGACCAGACTCAGTGGTCCACCTTCACCTCAAGGATCAGAGACACTCTGCTGAGGACCATGCTCTTATATTTTAGACAAACCTGAGGTCCAGTCAGTTCCACTCTCACACCTTCATGCTTACAACCAAAACATGCCCTAACGACTCTCCATTAGGAGGGGCGACTAGTTTTAGTCTAATCTGCATGTGAAAACAAAGTAGTACATAATAGCCCCTTTCATAAGTCAAACCCGCGCTATTCCCGCACAGACCAGTCCGGCTTTAATCCTCCTCGGGTCATTCATAAGACAACAGGTGAATGCGGGTAGGTCCCGCTCTCAAAAACGTGTTCAGAAATGAAGCCGGAGCGCTGCTCCAAAAGAGGCGTGGAGCTGAGTTGAACTGGATCGCGACGTATTTATTGTGGGACAGACGTCAGACGTGTACAAGTTGTCGTGTCATTTTTAATATTTCCTCAGTAATAAATGTAGCCTGCAGCTGGCTGCACGTCAGCGCGCGCGCACAGACAGCAGCACCACCTACGCTGCTCAGAGAGAGGAAAAAAAAGCGAAACTAACTTTTACAAGTAGTCGTGTTGTGTCATTTTTAATATTTCCTCAGTAATAAATGTACAACTCCCTGACGTCTCCCTCCCTCCCCCTGTGCGCGCGCGCTGGAGGGAGCGGATGTCACTCGCAGCGGACACACACACACACAGCGGAGCTGTGTCCCTCGATCAGCGCGCGCACACACACACAGCGGAGCTGTGTCCCTCCAGCGCGTGCGCACACACACACACGTGTGTGTCTCCGCTGTGTGTGTGTGTCTCGCTGCGAGAGAGAGAGAGAGAGAGAGAGAGAGAGACAGAGAGAGGGGGAAAAAAGAGTGATTTCCTCAGTAATAAATCTGCCTGTTGATTAATCCTGCGGTCGCACACTGATGTCATCTGTATTCTGAGCGCGGATCCGCGGGTTTCTGTTCACAAGTGGGTCTGCCTGGCTCGGGTCCGGATCTGATACTACCTCTGCTTGCGGATCAGCTGCGCATCAGAGGCGAGTAAAATTAACTCGGCAATGCGCGTTCGTGTTTTATATGAATGCTCGTTGGAGGCTTGAACACGCATCAGAGCCGGATTGAGCTGTTTTATGAAAGGGGCTAATGAAACGTCTCATGCAGTTCTATAACGCCTGGAGCTCCACACTCCAGACGTTTTCTGAATCGGTAAAGCTTCCAGGTTGGGAAACAAAATGACTTCAGCCACAGCATAAAAGTCCAGTTGTTTTGTATTATTAATTTTTAATTTTTGGGATTTATCATGTTCTGGGTGACTAATAATCTACACCAGCATCTTAACTTCTAGCTGTCATTTTGCCACCTTTAGCCAGTATTTTATTTTTCTTAGCTTAGCCTTTTTGATATGTTTGAGTAGCATTTGATTGTTTTTGTCTAACTTATTCCACTTTTTGGCTTTTAGCTAGCGTTTTGCTTATTTTAACTTTCAGAGTCAGAGATTCTTTATTGTCGTTCGCACCCCATGTG
This sequence comes from Garcialebias charrua, assembly GCA_038048925.1. Lineage (NCBI taxonomy): Eukaryota > Metazoa > Chordata > Actinopteri > Cyprinodontiformes > Rivulidae > Garcialebias > Garcialebias charrua. The sequence goes on from JBBPBX010030143.1 coordinate 29,559, forward strand.
GTACATTTGGTGGAATGAGATTATGTACTCAGGGTCCCAGTTACATCCAACAATAAAATGTAAAATAAAAACAGTAATAACTTCTAAGATACAAAGAAAAACATTACGGTAACTAAAAATACACTAAGCACTAGTAGCATGAAAACAATCCACCACACAGCAGCACAAACATGAGTCTGTGTGAGCAGATGAGCATGCATGAACACAGCAACATGAAACAGATCAGCAGCAACATGAAACAGATCAGCAGCAACATGAAACAGATCAGCAGCAACATGATGTGATTGTTCACAGTGATTATCCTGGTAACAGTCTCAGGGTAGAAGCTGTTCCTCAGTCTAGTGGTTTTACAATTAATGTGCCTTAACCTCCTTCCTGAGGGGAGCGGGACAAAAAGTGTGTGTGCTGGGTGAGTGGGGTCCTTCATGATGCAGGTGGCTCTCTTCCTGCATCTGGAGGTGTAGATGTCTGTGATGGTGCGGCTGACTCTAACATCTTCTGTGCAGCCTTCATCACTCTCTGCAAAGCTTTTCTTTCTGCAGCTGTGCAGCCTCCATGCCACACGTTGATGCTGGAGCACAGGATGCTCTGCACTGCACACCTGTAGAAGGAGGTGAGGACTGAGCTTCCCAGACCAGCTCGCCTCAGCTGCATGAGGAAGTAGTTTCCCCTAATGTTCTGCTTTTGAGCTGGAAGGACAGATGGGGGTGGATTTTGCCAAGAGAATGGAAATGGCTGTAGTCAACACCTATTTCCAAAAGAGGGAGGAACATAGAGTGACCTATAAGAGTGGAGGAAGGAGTACACAGGTCGACTACATTCTGTGTAGAAGAGGAAACCTGAGGGAGATTGGAGACTGTAAGGTTGTAGCAGGGGAGAGCGTGGCCAGACAGCATCGGATGGTTGTGTGTAGAATGACTGTTGTTGCGAAGAAGAGAAAAAGAGTAAAATCAGAGAAGAAGACCAAATGGTGGAAGCTAAAGAAGGAAGAATGTTGTGAGAAATTCAGAGACGAGCTGTTAAAGGCTCTGGGTGGTAAGAAAGAGCTTCCAAGTGACTGGGCTACTACAGCAACAGTAATTAGAGAGACAGGTAGGAAGGTACTTGGTGTGTCATCTGGACAGAGAATGGATGATAAGGAAACCTGGTGGTGGAATAGTGAAGTGCAGGACGCCATTCAAAGAAAGAGATTAGCCAAGAAGAAATATGACAGTGAGAGGACTGAAGAGAGGAGACAGGAATATAAGGAGATGGGACATAGAGCAAAGAGGGAAGTAGCTAAGGCAAAGCAGAGGGCGTACAATGAGTTGTATGGGAGACTGGACACTAAAGAGGGCGAGAAGGACTTGTACCGATTGGCAAGACAGAGGGATCAGGCTGGAAAGGATGTGCAGCAGGTTAGGCTTATTAAAGATGGGAATGGGAATGTTCTAACAAGTGAGGAGAGTGTGATGGGAAGATGGAAGGATTACTTTGAGGAGCTAATGAATGAAGAGAATGAAAGAGAAAGAAGAGTGGAGGTCATAGAAACTGTGGACCAGGAAGTGGGAAAGATTAGTGAGGGTGAAGTCCGGAAAGCTTTGAAAAGAATGAAGAAGGGGAAGGCAGTAGGACCTGATGACATACCAGTGGAGGTTTGGAAATGTCTTGGAGAGGTGGCAGTGAGGTTTTTGACTCAAATATTTAATGGAATATTTGAGGGTGAGAAAATGCCTGAAGAATGGAGAAGAAGTGTGCTGGTTCCCATTTTTAAGAACAAGGGTGATGTACAGAGTTGTAGCAACTACAGGGGAATTAAGTTGATGAGCCACACAATGAAGATCTGGGAGAGAGTTGTGGAAGGAAGGCTTAGACAAGAGGTGACTATCTGTGAGCAGCAGTATGGTTTCATGCCAAGAAAGAGCACCACAGATGCCATCTTTGCTTTGAGGATGTTGATAGAGAAGTACAGAGAGGGTCAGAAAGAACTCCATTGTGTGTTTGTGGATTTAGAAAAAGCATATGACAGGGTGCCAAGAGAAGAGGTGTGGTATTGCATGAGGAAATCTGGAGTGGCAGAAAAGTATGTTAGACTGGTACAGGACATGTATGAGGACAGCAGGACAGTGGTGAGATGTGCTGTAGGAGTGACAGATAGCTTCAAGGTGGAGGTGGGATTGCATCAAGGATCGGCTCTGAGCCCCTTCTTGTTTGCTCTGGTGATGGACCGACTAACAGATGAGGTCAGGCAGGAATCCCCATGGACTATGATGTTTGCAGATGACATTGTGATATGTGGTGAGAACAGGGAACAGGTGGAAGAGAACTTGGAGAGGTGGAGGTATGCACTTGAAAGAAGAGGAATGAAAGTCAGCCGTAGTAAGACAGAGTACATGTGTGTGAATGAGAGGGAGGCCAGTGGAACAGTGAGGCTACAAGGAGCAGAGGTCACAAAGGTGCAGGACTTCAAGTACTTGGGGTCCACTGTCCAGGAAAATGGGGAATGTGGTAAAGAGGTGAAGAAGAGAGTCCAGGCAGGATGGAGCGGATGGAGAAAAGTTTCAGGAGTGATTTGTGACAAAAAGGTGTCAGCAAAGGTCAAAGGAAAAGTTTACAAGACAGTGGTGAGACCAGCTATGTTGTATGGTCTGGAGACAGTGTCATTGACAAAAAGACAGGAGAAAGAACTGGAAGTAGCAGAAATGAAGATGCTGAGGTTCTCCTTAGGAGTGACAAGGATGGATAAGATCAGGAATGAGATCATCAGAGGTACAGCACATGTTGAACAACTGGGAGATAAAGTTAGGGAGGCCAGACTGAGATGGTTTGGACATGTCCAGAGGAGGGACAGTGGGTATATTGGTAGAAGGATGTTAGAAATGCAGCTGCCAGGAAAAAGACACAGAGGAAGGCCAAAGAGGAGATATATGGATGCAGTTAGAGAGGACATGGAGGTAGTTGGAGTGAGGACAGAGGATGCAGAGGACAGAGTGAGGTGGAGGAGGATGACATCGTTGTGGCGACCCCTGAAAAGGGAAAAGCCGAAAGAAGAAGAAGAAGTTCTGCTTTTGAGCTTTAACAACTCAATTTTAGCTTCTTCTGAAAATTTCTCAGTGTTTGCAACATTTTCAGAGAAATATCTTTCTCCAGTTGTTCCTGATATTTTCACTGAAACATTCATCCATAATATTCTCATCACATTTGATCTTGGTCTTGCTGTAATAAACACATCTGAATATGTCAGTGCAGACTCTAACAGATCAGCATTACATCTGCACAATATTAGGAAAATATGCATTTGTTGTTATATCTTCATGATACTATACTTTAGAGTACTACTTTTGTAGTAGTAGTAGTACAGTACTTTAGAGCGCTTTGAGTACCGGTATATAGTATTCATAAGATAGAAAGCCACTATATAAGTACAGTCCATTTACCATTTACTTTAGCATTTTAACTTTTTAGGATAGTGGGGATCCATCTGATTGTCAAATATATTATTGGTATCTGTCATAATGGTATTGTGCACTCTGATATTGCAAAGATGATCTTTTTTATGTGCAGTCTTAGTCAACATCTGAAGATGAGTGGATCATTATCAGACCTGTCCTCTCTGAGTTCCCTCTCTGATCAAAGTACTTTGTCTGTCTTGAAGAATTCATCACATCTGAATGGGCACACTGTGACTCAGAATGGCCACCGTCCAGCAACAACAACATCTCCTGAGCCTCAGTCTGAATCCCAAGCCCCTAGCCCCACAGTCGTCCCACGGGAGCAGTGGGATGGGAAGTATGAGTTCCTGCTTTCCTGTATTGGATACTGCGTGGGCCTGGGCAACGTGTGGAGGTTTCCGTACCTCTGTTATCGCAATGGAGGAGGTGAGTGGTCTCAAAGCGCGTCCTCTTAAGTCTCAAACGTGTTTAATGCCTGGGTGTGTGTCTGAAATAAGTTGTTTGACTAATCTGGTCAAGTGGTTCTTTGCCCAATCGTTGGGCGTGTGCTTTCCTCTCAATCAGGGTGATGCATATGGCAGCTTAACTCCAGAGTCCTCTCTGGCAGCCTACATCACAGATTTACTAAATCTTCAAAGCATAGACAGGGTTTTCTCTTGATTACACCTCAGACATGCTGTCTCTTTTCATAGATTATGCATTCTATGCACAATCCATCGGATGTTAGACATGCTGAAGCTCGATGAACAGTAAAGCTGAATAAAATCTGTCTGTGAAGCCGTTCTAAGTAAACATGTCTCTACAGGCTGGTCGTATGCACAAAAAAATTCTTGTGATTTTTTTTTTTCTCCAAGCACCATTTTTCTTCAAGCATTCTGATCTTCACAGGTGTGTTTCTCATCCCGTACTTCATCATGCTTTTTGTGACGGGGGTTCCTCTCTTCCTCATGGAGCTGAGTTTAGGCCAGTATGGCGCCGCTGGTCCCATCACCGTGTGGAAATGCTGCCCTTTGCTTAAAGGTAATGACCTCCTTCAACAAACTGTCATCCAACGGTTCAGAAATAAACAGGGTTGTATCTTTATTTTCCTACTTATTTCTGATCAATCAGGCAATGGTGAACAGATTAAAATCATGATTTTCTTCTGGCGGTGTCTGCGTTGCATCTTCTACATGAGCATGTCATGTCAGAATACCAGTGTTACTGGTTAGCCAGACCTGACGCTACCATCCAGGAATATGTATTGAACGCCTTTTTTATTTATTTTACGATCCAGGAAGCTCATTGTTTGCTGACTCACTTCCAGCTGCCGTCCCACAAAGTCACTTAACTAATGCCAAACGTTCCTGACAGCTCAGCAGTGTCATGACTGAAAATACACATACAAGAAGTAAAATACTGTAAATATATAGAAATAACTATAGGAACTATCTCGAACGCACAAATAAAAATAATATTAAAAAAATATATATAATATAAGTGGTTTGTTTCTTAGGGTAGAATTGCCAGCAGCACTCAAGTAGTACACAAAGAGAGATTTTTATTTATTTAAAGTAACACTTCAGTGAACAACCAGCAATCAGCGGGCCAGAAGAGGTCCACATGGGGTGGGTTTTTTAGGCCTTTGGAGATGGTTCTGCAACCTGCAGCTCTTCTAAAGGTCCTTTCACTGTGGCTCTTTTAAACTTTGATCGAAACTCACATAAAACTGAATTTCATTGTTTTTTTATACAAACAACAAAAAGTCTTCCTGTCTTTTGCACATGTGTAACTGGTAGTGCTAATAAAGGAGTAAAAGGTGTTAAGTACATCATGCTAGTAGTTTGTTAGCCACTTCTTTAAGCTGACTTCCAGTCAGTCTTACGATGATGTCTTTCTTTCAGACCCACCAGAATTTTGAGGGAATATTTTTTAAAACAAGTTATTCAAAGAAAAGAAAGTCCATTTGATACAAGTAAGGATAAAAAGGAAAATGAAGGAAAATGCAAGCATTTATATTTATTAAAAATTCAACCAACAAACCGGTCTAATTTTTATACTCACAATTTTATGCTTGACTACTTCTAAGTAGAATGCTTACGGTAATTCATTTTACCACAATTTAAATGAAAACTCACATTGGCCTGCATAGTCCAGTGTTTTAATTTTTATAAAATTGGTACGAACTATATACAGTATTTACATTCTTTACCCAAATCTGGTCTCTTGTTTTGTCTTAACATGTAAAAATATCAATAAATGTTAACCTTCATTAGATATTTTTGGGTGGCACAATGGCACAGTTGGTAGAGCTTTTGCTTCTCAGCGAGAAGGTTGCCGGTTCAAATCTCGGCCACGGACCTTTCTGGGTTCAGTTTGCATGTTCTCTTCGTGCATGCGTGGGTTTTCTCCGGGTACCG
>JBBPBX010030144.1:0-24048 GCA_038048925.1 Garcialebias charrua
TGTTACATGTTGTCCGGAGCGGAAACAGCTGATCAGTCACGTGACGTGAATGTTCGCTGCGGCAGAACTGAGTCGGCTAATCTGTTTCCATCTGTCGTTTAGCCGACTCAGCTCTGAATCGACTCCCCAAAAACTACCTCAAGCGAGCGTATAAACTTTAGAGCGACTTAGAGGAAGTTAACTCGAATTATGCCGTTTCCATTTAGCTTTTCTGATGCGATGCTTCATAATGCGCACCTAGAAACCTTGATGGAAACACGCCTACAGAATAAACACAATAAAAACATGTATTATCTGCAGCATTGTTGTTTAAAATGGCTCAACATTACGACAATGGAGCAGACAGTACACTCAATTTAATTGAATTTTGAAATCAGCCTTAAATATAAGGATGTCCAGTGTGTGCTGCAGTGGTAAAAGTAATTTTCCGTTGTATATTTCACGTTCAAGCTCCGTGGAATCAGCTGTTCGAGCCGACGCGGCAGCCTGCGCTCTGTCTGTCCATCTGAACTTGTGATTCTGTCAGAATTTCAGGGATGAGTTAAAAACCATTAAGCAAAATAAGAAAGAGGAATGATTATATAATTGAACGTTTTTATTGTTGTTTTGTAAATAGTTTTCTTGTGTTTTTTTAATCTGGAATTAATAAATAATCTTAAAAAAAATGTTGTCCCATGTGGGAGTCGAACCTGTGACCTTTGGAGTGGCGAACCGAAGCGTTACCAGTTGAGCTATCGTGACATGCTTATTTCAGATGGTCCACATTCTTTTTAAAGGAACCGCAATTTCTTTTTCCCCACGTCCCCTGGGGGGCTCCGTAGTATACCAGTTTTTCCTGCAACGTTAAGAGTTTTTTTAAACAATACAAAGTTTGTTCTGTGTAAATATGCTCAAAAGAATTCTATACTCTTAAATGTGCACACAAATGCTTCGACACGTCACATTTGCGGGGCAGAGAGAACTTCCGGGTCATATCCGCTGTCAATAAAAGAAATTACAAAATCGAAATTGACCCGTCGTTATCCGTTTTTTCCATTTTCGTTTTGTGCACAAAATCGGAAATCGGATAACGGTTTGTAATCCATGTTTTTGTTTTGGTTCAATAAACGAAAAACGGAAAAACAAGTGTTTTTTTTTTCATTTTTTTCATTTTTTGTTTCAAATGAAAAAACGAACTGCCTGAATGTACACGGACCTAAACCCCTGTGGATCGGTAACTCCTCCTTCCAAAATCTCCCTGAAAATGGGCGTGTCGAGAGACAAGGAGGGGTGGAGGTAGAGTTGTGCTTTTGTTCACGCCTCCACCAGCAACAGCCTAAAACAAATTAAACCTCTAGACAACATACACCAAGCAACAACAAAGAATAAACATGTAGATGTATTTATCTATTCCACCCATTCCATCCAAAACCAAAGGCCTAAAGAAATGAAAATGAAAAGAAAAATAAAACCGCTTGTCAGGAGTGAAATGCAGCATTTCCATATAAGGTATGCACTTCTCACCTCTGCAGGGGATTGGCTCTGCTTGAACCACCTGTGTGACATCACACATGAGCAGACATGTCACACATGAGCATTTGCACAAATAAGAAAATTAAGGTGTAATCCACCAGTTCAACCCATAGAACTACCGTAAACACATTTTTAGGCCAAATATTGCCAAATATTGCCAATTTACACAGATATGCACAATTATGTGAGAATAAACACAGCCATAGTGCTAGATAACATTTTAAACACATTCTAGGGAGTTTATCAGCTAAAAAAAAGTTAATTTTGGGTTTAGTCGCACTTTAAGTACAAAATAAATAAGATACTTTAGGACTTTTACTCCAGTAATATTCTTACAGGAGACTTTAAAGCTCCACTGACATGATCTTTTAACTTTTCAAAAAATGGCACAACATATATAAATATTAAGATAGACCTCTGACCGTTTTTGCTAAAATAATGTTCAATGAATGAAATTTCCTCTCAAAATATTTTAAATTTAGCGCCGTTTTTTTAGACCGTAAATCCGGATTTTCCGGTCACGTGTCAGCAGAACCGATCTGACGTCACGTCCGATACTGAACTCTGCTCAAACCGTACATTGAATGGACAAAAATATAAACGCATCCGTCGAATTTAGCCAATTAAAACTACATTTTATTTGATTTGGCTTCAGTTCGTGGAGAAAAAGTTATTTTGAGTGATGCACAACGAACGGAAAGGTTTATATTCTCCGTGTTGCTTTTTTTTTTCAAGGGAGGTTTCACATTGAGCACCAGATGGCAGCAGAGCTATCGTGATAACTCTTACAGAAGCAACACGGAGAATATAAACCTTTCCGTTCGTTGTGCATCACTCAAAATAACTTTTTCTCCACGAACTGAAGCCAAATCAAATAAAATGTAGTTTTAATTGGCTAAATTCGACGGATGCGTTTATATTTTTGTCCATTCAATGTACGGTTTGAGCAGAGTTCAGTATCGGACGTGACGTCAGATCGGTTCTGCTGACACGTGACCGGAAAATCCGGATTTACGGTCTAAAAAACGGCGCTAAATTTAAAATATTTTGAGAGGAAATTTCATTCATTGAACATTATTTTAGCAAAAACGGTCAGAGGTCTATCTTAATATTTATATATGTTGTGCCATTTTTTGAAAAGTTAAAAGATCATGTCAGTGGAGCTTTAACTTTTACCAAAGTAATTTTATGATAAGGTACTTGTACTTTTACAAAAGTATTACTTTGAGGTACTTTATACAACACTAATTAACAATTTCTACGGGTATACAATGTTGCTTAAAAGCTAAACATCACACAAAGCCCACAGAGACTGGTTTCCATTGTGGTCCTGTGTATTCTATTCATCTGAGTTCTATCCTGATTACATACAGAAAATGCCCTTTCTGTTAACAAACTGTTCCCTGTTGAACAAACACTAACATTTCTAACCAAAATAAAATCAACATCAATTATGCGCAGACACATGCTCCAAACCTTTCAAAATGTATGCAAAGATGAAGTTGTATGAATGTTTGTGTTTTACAGATGGAACACACAGATGACTAGCAGCGAAGAGCAGCTTTTGAAAGGCAAGTCTGTTGGACATTCCTCACTGTGTCATTAGCAGGTTATTTTTGTTTCTCATTTAATGATTTTAACTTTTCTTCTAAAGACCTTGCCATCCACAAGATGACTTCAGTGCTCACTGAAGTACTTGTGGTGGTGAAGGATCTGTCCAGAGATGTGCAGTTCATCAAGAACCAAGTTGACAGGGCAAAATGACACAAGGTGGTATCCGGGGACCAGCCACCGCAACTTATACATTCCCTGTCCAGCTGCCAGTCACCAGTGAACAAGACTTCATGGGGTGGAGTCATTACTGATGGAAGAATCAGTTCGTCAAAAGATGGTAATTTATTTGATAGACTGAACTGCATTCATTTATTAAATGTAGACCATTTCAATGTGGTCTGGCTCATTTTTCCTCAAGGAAAAATATGCTAAGCTCTCTAGGCACTTGAGCACAAATTCTTATCTAAAAGTTCAAAATGTGCCACAGAACATCTGCTATTAATGAAATGTTTTGAAATTGTTCAAATACTGTATATCAGGGATGTCCAAAGTGTGGCCCGAGGGCCATTTGTGGCCCCTGAAACGATTTTGTGTGGCCCCTGACTTCAGATCAAGAATTATACTTTACAAATTTGTCCCCCTGGCACAGGTGTTTGATGTAGATGGAGAAATTCTATTTGTTATTTGGGCAAATTTATCACAAAGTAAAATCTTATAATTAAAAATATTGGGAACAATAACAATTATTTGTCTTTAAATAACAAAACTCTTAGCTTTTTCTAAATCTATCTAGTGACTTCTACTCAAAAGCTGATTTTGCTTCACTCCAATCTGCTTTAAATTATAGAATAATGTTCCTCATGTACAGCACTTTGTGTCAGCGGCCATTGTTTTAATGCACTTTATTAAAAAAAGTTGATTTGGGGTGCACCGTGTCTACATTTGGCTTTGATCTTTCTCTAAAATCACAGAGTTCTCTGAGTCAGCTTCAGGTGCTTGTAGTTAATCTTAAATATCTTCTAAATTGAACCAGGTGTTTCAATGCCTTAACATCACACAACAATTACAGTGGAGAAACTTGTCAGTTTGGTTTAAAAAAAAAAACTTAAAGTAATTTTTATTTATTTTTTTCTGTGCAGAGATATTCTTGTGCTATATTTTTTAAATGAATATATCCAAAGCTCCTCAGTTGAAAACACTAAAATGGTAGAAAAGATGTTTAAAAACCTCTTTCCTCAGAAGGACACAACACAACTGCATATTTGGTGAGCTTCCTCCCCTGCAAATTACTTTATAGACTGCTGGTGATTGAGAATACAGGTAGTCCCCGACTTACGAGCGAGTTCCGTTACAACGAGGTGCTCGTAAGATGAAAATTTGTAAGTTGAAACACGAAGCACAAGTTCTCGTAAGTCCGGAATTTCGCTCGTAAGTTGGAACGGTTTTGCTAGTGCGACTACAAACACTCGTTTTTCATCGAAAAACTGCTTACTAGTGCATAAAAATGATCGGAAACGTGTGTCCACATGTTTAGCTAACGAACTGTGGTGAAAAAACACAGAAAAACTCGGTATTTTTTGCGTTTTTTTCCAAAAATTCGCCAGCTCGTAAGTCTGGAACCTCGTAAGTAAGAGCGCTCGTAAGTCGGGGACTACCTGTATAATTATGCTCTTAGTGTGCCATATAGTAAAAAATTCTTTTGAATTTCTAAAATGTATTGCATCTTGTCTTTCATGCCTCTTCTGTATGAAATGCAAAAAAAAAAAGGATTAATTTTGAATAAAGAAAATGTGAAAGTGCAAGCTATAAGAAATAATCAAAGGACAATGTTCTTGGTGAGCTTAATAGGTGCATGGATATGTTGTCAAGATCGAGTCAAACTAGACATTTGCTTCTCTTTCCAGTTCAGTCTAATTGGATGCTGAGCATTTAATTTTAAAAAATCACACCCGTGTGAAGTGAGTGCTGCTCATCACTGTACCTCATCAAATGTCATCTCATTATGGCCAATGACATTTTGCATCCTCACACAATATTTGTTTATACAAACACTCAAATTTGTCATATTCAGTGGGAATGTGTGGGACAGTTTGTGCACACACCAAAAGCAGAACATGGGAGATAGCACCTCTCAAAAAAAAAAAGAGGGGAGGGGGGTATACAATTTTATCAAATATACACCATCTTCCTCACTCTTATTTTTTTTGTCTTTCAGCTGCTGCTCGGCAGTTTGACCCAAAGCTAACTGACAAGGACTACAGCGGAACTGTCAAGAAGTGGCTTCGTTATGCGCCAGACCGGGAGGGGGGTATCCCAAGGAACCAAAGTGATCCAAACCCAAGCCAAACGTGTCAAACCTAGTCTGAAAAAGCTAAGTCTGGTCCTCTGGACATACAAAAAACAAAGCAAAAAAAAAACTGTAGAAACGTTTCGTCTTTCGTCCGAAAGACTTCCTCAGTCTGAGCTGCTGTATTCAGCTCAGTCTGAGCTGCTGTATTCAGCTCAGTCTTATACCATACCATACCATTTTATTTATAAAGCACTTTAAACAGGAACAAGTCCACACAAAGTGCTGATATAAATAGCACCCTCCCACAGTGGATCAACCAGTTGGCTGATGACAGCCTGAAACCAGCTGCTCACATGAGCAAGGAGGACCATCAGCCTGACGATGGATCGTTAACACCCTGATGGTTGTTTGCTATTCACAGAGGGCTGAGTGATACTGGCAATAACAGCATTGTAAGTGGGGGACAGTTGAACCCAGAGGCCTCCACCTCCGTTTAATGATGGACGGTTTCTTTTCACAAAGATGACCTCCTTTACTCCTCTCTCAAACCATTGTTCCTCTCTATCAAGGATGTGAACATCTTCATCCCTGAAAGAGTGACCGCTGGCCTGGAGATGAGTGTAGACTGCAGAGTCCTGACCTGATGATGTTGATCTTCTGTGCTGGGCCATCCTTTTGGCCAGTGGCTGTTTAGTTTCCCCAATGTAAGACTGATCACAGCCCTCCTGACACTGAACAGCATACACAATATTACTCTGTTTGTGCCGGGGGACTGGATCTTTGGGATGAACCAGTCTTTGCCGTAATGTATTTTGGGGTTTAAAAGCCACTGGGTGGCTTGTATACCCCCCTCCCAGTGGCTTTTAAACCCCAAAATACATTACGGCAAAGACTGGTTCATCCCAAAGATCCAGTCCCCCGGCACAAACAGAGTAATATTGTGTATGCTGTTCAGTGTCAGGAGGGCTGTGATCAGTCTTATATCGGGGAAACTAAACAGCCACTGGCCAAAAGGATGGCCCAGCACAGAAGATCAACATCATCAGGTCAGGACTCTGCAGTTTACACTCATCTCCAGGCCAGCGGTCACTCTTTCAGGGATGAAGATGTTCACATCCTTGATAAAGAGGAACGATGGTTTGAGAGAGGAATAAAGGAGGCCATCTTTGTGAAAAGAAACCGTCCATCATTAAACGGAGGTGGAGGCCTCCGGGTTCAACTGTCCCCCACTTACAATGCTGTTATTGCCAGTATCACTCAGCCCTCTGTGAATAGCAAACAACCATCAGGGTGTTAACGATCCATCGTCAGGCTGATGGTCCTCCTTGCTCATGTGAGCAGCTGGTTTCAGGCTGTCATCAGCCAACTGGTTGATCCACTGTGGGAGGGTGCTATTTATAAGACTGAGCTGAATACAGCTTCTCAGACTGAGGAAGTCTTTCGGACGAAAGACGAAACGTTTCTACAGTTTTTTTTTGTGCTTTATTTTTTATTTTTTGAATGTCCAGAGGACCAGACTTAGCTTTTTTAGATTTTTCTACCTGGATTATTGAGCATGCATCAGGGTGTCAAACCTAGGTTACCCCAACACACGCTGTTTCCCTTGTTCTTCGAGTACAAGTCTTAACCTCATGGACGCTGTTATTACATGAACATTAGACTTTTCTGTCAGTTAAAAAGGAGTCAAATATGTTGACAAATACCTTCTTTACTGAGCTCCACGATTGCCTACAAAGTTAAGAGGATGGAGGATTTTGCGAGAGAGGAGCGCCTCTGACTCATTTGCTGAGCTTCAGAACAAAGTCCATCGCAGAGTGCCCAGTGAGAAATGCAACCCAGGCTGCCTTGAGCACCTTCTTCTGGCTTTTCCCTTTTCAGGGGTCACCACAGCGAGTCATCCTCCTCCACCTCACTCTGTCCTCTGCATCCTCTGTTCTCACTCCAACTACCTTCATGTCCTCTCTAACTGCATCCATACATCTCCTCTTCTTTTCCTCTTTGTGTGCGTGTGTGTGTGTGTGTGTGTGTGTGTGTGTGTGGGGGGGGGTGTTAATAAAAAAATAAATTTAAAGTCATGGTCAGTTTTTTTATGTCTGATGTTTGCATTACCGTAGTAGTTCTGAAGATACAAACCACTGTGTATTTACTAGACTGCTTTTGGTCCAGCTTGTGATTTGTACATCATGATGTTGGTACATAAATCTAAATTAAAGACTAATGTTGATGTAGAAAACTGGGTGATGTTAAAATGTAAAGATGTTAGAAGCCAACTATTTGTATTGCAGATTTAAAACAAATGTAGTTATATAAAGTGCTTCACATATTAAAAATAAAAAATAAATGGAGGGTTAGGGTAAAAAAAAAACAACTACCGGTAACCATTGGTGTTTTACATGGTCTACCTACATGCAAAACCTGTATTTTCAGGCAGAGTATATCATATTCCCAAATATGCATGAATTTGCATAAATGAAAAATCCTTAAATATCCGAATGACATCTGCAACGACGTGATACGCCAAAGATCTGCTGGAACTCTTGAGGGATCGCATATTTCCAGGTACTTCACAGATAAAAATCCATAAATATACGACTGACATCTTCATCGTGATACGTCAAAGATCTGCTGGATCTCTGAGAAATCGCATACTTCAGAGATACTTCACAGATAAAAATCCATAAATATACGACTGACATCTTCATCGTGATACGTCAAAGATCTGCTGGATCTCTGAGAAATCGCATACTTCAGAGATACTTCACAGATAAAAATCCATAAATATACGACTGACATCTTAAACGTGATACGTCAAAGATCTGCTGGATCTCTGAGAAATCGCATACTTCAGAGATACTTCACAGATAAAAATCCATAAATATACGACTGACATCTTCATCGTGATACGTCAAAGATCTGCTGGATCTCTGAGAAATCGCATACTTCAGATATACTTCACAGATAAAAATCCATAAATATACGACTGACATCTTCATCGTGATACGTCAAAGATCTGCTGGATCTCTGAGAAATCGCATACTTCAGATATACTTCACAGATAAAAATCCATAAATATACGACTGACATCTTCATCGTGATACGTCAAAGATCTGCTGGATCTCTGAGAAATCGCATACTTCAGATATACTTCACAGATAAAAATCCATAAATATACGACTGACATCTTAAACGTGATACGTCAAAGATCTGCTGGATCTCTGAGAAATCGCATACTTCACAGATACTTCACAGATAAAAATCCATAAATATACGACTGACATCTGTCACGTATACGTAAATATAAACAATCATACGTCATATATGCGGCAAGTATCCGAAGAGATGTAAGCAGTAATCCCGAGGGATAACAGAGCCACATATTTCTGGATCTGCAGCAGATAAAGTATCCGGATTTTGTGATTTTTTAAGGATCAATAAAGTTCGGATCTGTTCGTATCCGGGGATATCCGAAACTGGATTTTCCGAGGATGCGATACGGAAATTCCCGGAAATTGTCCGTATATGTGAAGGATGCGGAGATATACCACATCTGATACTCCCGTATATCTATGGTTTTTGTGCAGTGAGCTAGCCACAGAACTAGCCCTCGAGTTCATGACTGACCCGGAAGATGTCAAGATGGAATAGTCCATTTTTAGTAGGGGGATAAAGAAATCGACCGTTTTTTAAATTGCGTATTTAATGATCGTTTTCATCGTAACTATAATTATTTTTATGTTAAATGTACATTAACAAGCAGGATCAATGTTAGTGATGTAGGTGACTGCACGGGGCGAGGCGGGGCCGGGGCCACTGCTGAAATGGGACCCCCAGGCATTTACCTACATGGTAGAGCCGAGTCTGTTCTCAGCTCTGCCCCCCTCACCCTCACACCCTTTCCTCCTCTCTGCTGTTTACGGTGGGGAAAAAGGTAAAACAAGCAGCATAAGAGCTTGTAAATAAGTTTATTGGTTTTTACTGATAGATAATTAGTTATTAGCGGTACTGCATTTTAAATAAAAATAGCACAAATCCGCTTATGAATTATAAAAGTTAGTCAATTCACAAAAACGCTGACAAAAAGTTTAGGTCCACTGTAAGCGGAATAGCGCTGTAGCGCTACCTAGCGTTCATGCGCCCACCACTGCGTGTTAGCATGTTAGCTCCGTGTCCCGGCAACATCTGAGGCCTCAAAGCCGTTTCTCCGCCTGAGACGTCCACAGAGTTCACAGAGCGTTTCCAGCTCACGTATCCGAGCGCAGATCAGACACATGGTCCGTCCAAAGCCAGCTGTCGAAGCCGGAGCTAACCGAAGCTAACCGGAAACTGCGTAAATCGGCTTCAAAATAATAATAGAAATAATACTTTATTTATAAACCCATTTAAAACAACCACAGCTTCAACAAAGTGCTGTACTGTACACTTAAAATCAAGAACATTTCAACACAAAAATTAAGATTTTTCAATTTATTTATGTTTTTATTTTTATTTTTTATTTTTTTATGAGATGCGTGACGTAACCCCGAAACGTCGTAAGTCGAGGCCGTATCTGAGGATTATTTGACATTGCATTTGAATTTGGGTTAAAAGGGGAGTGGTGGCGCAGAGATTGGTCACTGGTTCAACTCCCAAACCAACAACATCAAAATGTGGGTGGGAAAGGTGAAACACCCACACCTGCCTCCACCATCATCTGTCCTACTCTGAACCCTTGAGCAAGGCCCTTAACCCCCACCATCTGCTCCCCTGGGCACCCTATGGCAGCTCTCTGCTCCACACAGAGGGCTGTGGTAGCTCAGTGGTCTGTGGTTGTGTCAGCAACGACATCCGTTATAAAAACAATCGCCAAGTCTTCGTGGGAGTTAGTTCACTGTGGCGACCCCAGAAGAACGAGCAGCCGAAAGAAGAAGAAGAAAAAAAAAGAATTTTGTTTAAACAGATTTATATTAATAAATAAAACTGGTCTTGGCAAAAAGAAAGGTGCTGTTAAAAATTGATTGGAAATTATTTGACCATAAGGAATTGTAAAACTTAAAGATCTGCCTATTCAAAGGGTGACAGGTAGTCACAGGGCTGTTTGGGATCATGGTGTGTAACACACAAATCAAATGTATTCATAAAGCACATTTATAAACAACAGTTGTTGGTCAAAGTGCTGCACATAATTCATGAAGTGAGAAGACGATACGGAGGGCAGGGGGGACTCAAAGGCGGTTGAGCAGCCAGCTCATAGATCTGTGCACACTCATGGGGGTGGGGGGTGCCGAGGACGGACAGAGGCGAATAGTCCTCAAATGATGACAGAATGTTTATTCAGCTGTGCTCCTCTGAAAAGTTCGTGGAATTCCTCAGTAGAAGGTTTGGGAGGGGTGAGAGCGTCAGGTTTACAAAACTTCAGCAGGCGTGTTGAGATAAGACGACCTATCAAGGCCAGTCGGGGAGCCGAATGTTAGATAAACATGATTGTTTTGGGAACAGGCAGAACTTTAATGACATCTACCTTCAGTCTGTGTCGGTCCACTCATTTCAGAAATGTCCAAATTAAAATGACCATACCAATGGAACGTGCCTTAGAAAATCCCAGAGATGTAATCCATCCAGCCAAAAGTCTGGATTCTCGAGACATGAGCCAAGCCATCATGCAAGGCAGGCAGTCTGACCAGGTCCAGATTTGCTGCAGACGACTTCCTTTTGTGTTGATAGACCAGGAACCAGACAAATCCATAAAGCAGGAACCAGTTATCATAAATCTAGCCTGGTTAAAACCAGACCCTTGTCCTTCACTTCGCTTCGGACTAGGGTCTGGACTTTCTCCATTGCGAAACGATTCTTGCTGGAGGCGTGGCCTCTGCTGATGGCTGCTCCCCCGTGGTCTGCTGAACTTGACTTCAGCTCCGCCTCCTGCTGAATTTTCTCTCGCTGCCGTTGCATATTCTGTGTTTATATGTTAATAAAATAAATAAATAAAACCATGGATCGCTGGTCCAACACACCAGAAGACCAGAAAATCTGATGGGACTCGGGCAGCAACGAACACGAGTTTAATTCTCTCGTGACAACCTGAAGCATCAGCGGAGGGAGAGGAGGAGGAGGGAGCGAGCGATAACTTGACTTTTGGCAAAAAAACAAAAGAAAACTCCAGATAAGGGATTAAGAAGGGGAAATTAATACATTTGTGTCACATATAAAACAGTCCTGCATCGCTTTGCATCGCTTTGAATGAGAACATGCGGCTGCTCGTTGGCTGCGCGCTCCCCCGTGGTCTTCTGAACTTGACTTCAGCTCCGCCTCCTGCTGAATTTTCTCTCGCTGCCTTTGGATATTCTGTGTTTATATGTTAATAAAACGTTCTAATAAAATAAAATAAAACCATGGATCGCTGGTCCAACACACCAGAAGACCAGGAAATCTGATGGGACTCTTTAATTCTCTCGTGACAACCTCAGTCATTTCCTTGTTCATTTCACTCAGCGGAGGAGGAGGAGGAGGAGCGAGCGATCACTTGACTTTTGGCAAAAAAACAAAAGAAAACTCCAGATAAGGGATTAAGAAGGGGAAATTAATACATTTGTGTCACATATAAAACAGTCCTGCATCGCTTTGCATCGCTTTGAATGAGAACATGCGAATGCTCGCTGGCTGCGCTGGGACAGGTGGGGGCGTGGGTTAGGGGCCAAAACTCCACCTTCTGTTCTCTGATTGGTCCGGTCAAAAATCTACCGGAGAAATCGTTGTCTATGGGAGAAATCCCAGACTGAGCAGTGAAGGGAAATAAGAATTGAGCGGAGCTGTGCAGGAAGGCGAGGGCCAGGCTATCATAAATCCAATTAAATATGCGTCCTTAAGATCCACAGATGACAGCAGAGATAGACACGTCATCAAGTCTTCCAAGTCGATGAGATATCCAGCTGTGTGCATGCCAACAGGGCAAATCGGCTCGCCTACAGCCTGTCTTCTTTTTGAAGAAATGTTATCAGTTGTGTTGAAGGACCAACTGACCAAATTGAAGTCCATAGTTATGATTCGGAAGATTTCAATTAATCGCATGATAAATGAAAATTATCAACCTCATTGTCATTTATCGGCTTTGTTTCTTCGTGTCTCTGTCTTTCTACTGAAGACACTGAATGACAAAAGGTTCAACTCCAGTGCTCTTCACTGACCCCTCCCTTTCTCTTTTCTCTTTAAAATCAATTTTAACCATCCAAAAGCGCATTTTTCGATCGTTATTATAAGCAGCTAAGCTACGAGCTAAGCTAACAGGCCGACCTCGGTGAAAAAAACTCTGTCTTGTCGAAGCTCCCAAAACTCACGGTTGAAACCTGTGCCTTCATGTAAAGTTGTTTTTTTTTCCTGCAAAAAAAAGCTGAGAACTTGTTTTCTGATTATTTTTATTGAAAGTTTTGTGTGACAGATGCTATGCTAAAGAGCTCAAACCACACCGAGCGTCCACTATTTTGAGAACTGAAGAGATACAACTCATGTCAAGTCAAGGGGCCTCCCTCCCATTTTTCTTAAGAGACATGATGCTCGCTCCCTCACTAGCCATCCTTCGGTTCAGTCTTACACTGCCATCCAGTGGTAAATAAAGGTACCGGTACTACACACAAAAATTAACACATTTCTTCTTAAATTATGATTATTTTTATTTACCCTTTATTTATCCAGGTAGTCTCATTGAGCCACGAGAACTCATTTTCAAGAGAGACCTGTTTAAAGTCCATGACCCACCATGTTTTCAAATTGCATCGCCATTAATATTTATTAGTTTATTTAAAAATAATACAGGAGCGTTTATTTATATTGTAGAGAAATAACGCTAAATGTGTTATTTCATGATTTATAGCAGATTTTAGCAGAAGCTCCGGGAAGATCTGCCCCTCTCCAAATATGGGCATTCACATCACTAAAGATTCCGCCTTGGAGTTACAGGCGGAGTTATAATAAGCCTTCATCAACTTCCATGACCGCTGCTCTAAGAGAGGAAAAAAAAAAGAGAAGCGGTCGCTCACTGATGTCTGTCATATTCTGAGCAGCATCCACGTAGACATACTAGTTTAATTCGCTTGATCGCGACAAATTCATTAATTTCCGCATCGGCTTTTTATTCTCTCCCCTGACCAGACAGGTCGGGAGTAGAAAGGCAGCCGCGGCGCGGAGCTCTGAGCGCGCGTGCTCTCCCGTGCTTCCCCGTGCTCCAGCAACAAGGCTGGGACAGAACCGAGCCCCGGCACGAACTTCAAAGCTGACGCAGCGGAACGGGGAGCCAGGGAGAAGACGGGAGAAGCCGCGCGGCTCGCTCCTCTCTGGGCAGAGGAGAGGAGAGCAGCCAGCAACAGTCGCAGCGGTGTTATATCTTATTAAAAAGGTCTATAAAATAAATAAAAAATAAAAACAGAGCACTGGTCCAACTGTACACAAAAATGCACCAGGAAATATGCAGTTTTACTCTCACTCTCATAAACCTCCATGGAAACTCATCCCTTCCTTCTGGGTGGAGACGTGACAAAAGTCACTCCACACTTCGACACTTTTCGGCCGCGTTTCCGGATTCATTCGGGACTCGGTTGTTTTTTGGTTTTTTTAACCCTCGCCTGGCCCAAATGCAAAAATGAAAATAGACGAAATATTCTACTACAGTAATAGTTCAATATGGTGAATTGTTACTGTCATGGTGGGTGTTGTCCTTTAAAGAGGAACTCCACACCCTGTGGATCGGTAACTCCTCCCCCGAAGCAGTTTCAAAATCTCCCTGAAAATGGGCGTGTCGAGAGACAAGGAGGGGTGGAGGTAGAGTTGTGCTTTTGTTCACGCCTCCACCTGCAACAACCTAAAACAAATTAAACCTCTAGCCAACAACATACACCAAGCAACAACAAAGAATAAACATGTAGATGTATTTATCTATTCCACCCATTCCATCCAAAACCAAAGGCTTAAAAAAAAGAAGAAAAAAAAGAAAAAGCTTTTCAGGAGTGAAATGTAGCACTTCCATATAAGGTATGAACCTTCTCATCTCTGCAGGGGATTGGCTCTGCTTGAACCACCTTTGTGATGTCACACATGAGCAGACATGTCACACATGAGCGTTTGGACAAATAAGAAAATTAAGGTGTAATCCACCAGTTCAACCCATAGAACTACCGTAAACACGTTTTTAGACCAAATATTGCCGATTTACACAGATACGCACAATTATGTGAGAATAAACACAGCCATAGTGCTAGATAACATTTTAAACACATTCTAGGGAGTTTATCAGCTAAAAAAAGTTAATTTTGGGTTTAGTTCCACTTTAAGGAGCAGATGGTGGGGGTTAAGGGCCTTGCTCAGAGGCCCAGAGTGGGGTGAATGAGGGTGGAGGCAGGTGTGGGTGTTTCACCTTTTTTGATGTTGTCTGTACCGGGGCTTGAACCGGCGATCTTCCGATCACAGGCCCACCGTCTCTAACCTCTGCACCACCACTCCCCAACTGGCCTTAAATTTGACAATACCGTAATTACTAATTATTGTCAAATTTCAAACAATATTATAATTTATCACACTAATTTCTGAGACAATTAATCGCCCAGCAAAATGTGTTATTGTTACCGGCCTAGAGACAACCTCCCTGGACATGTCCACAAGAGGACAACTGCTGACAAACTGAATAGATGGATACAAATGGCACACAACGAGTCCAGAACAACTTCCAGAAAGAACAGAGGTGGACTCCAAGGTCAAGGGTCATCAGTACCAGATCTTACCATCGGGCACAGTTTGAGCTCTAATGGAAGACGACCGAGGAGGACAACAAATAAAACAACAAAGTGGAATTTGCCAAAGTGCTAATTAAGAATCAACAAAGTTTCTGAGAGGACGTCCTCTGGACAGATGAGACAAAACTGGAGCTTTTTGACATGAAGTCCCATCAGCTCTGTGTTCAGACCCAAAACTGAAACCAAGAACAGAACCCTGTGCCACAGTGAAACATGGAGCGGCTCGGTTCTGTTCGGGAGCTTGTTCTGTTCTCCGATATGCAGCGTCAATGGAGTCCAAACTTATTTGGTTTATTCTGGCAACCAAATTTAATGCCATTGCAGCATGTCCACTCAGCAGTGATGTACATAAATCCTTCACAACATAAATGTCCTCCTTGGTACTTAACACTGTTGTTACTGAGAGTTGCTGTAAACATGCCTTTCACCTCTAATCCGGTGCCTCCCGGTCCCTGTAGGATTTTCTTTGGTTTATCTAATTTGCCAAATTGGTACTGAGAATACAATGTTTCTGGGACAGCAGTGACATCAGCTCCCATATCTACCGTATTTTTCGGAGTATAGGTCGCACCTTTTTATCATTTTTTCAAGGCCTGCGACCTATACTCAGGTGCAACCTATATATGGCTTTTTATCACTTTCGGCTAAACACATTTTAAAATCCAGCTCATTTCACAATTACGTTCATTTATTAAGGAAAAGTTCAGCTCAGACACATATTTGCTATAATTTTTATCAAACAAATAATTGTTTTTAAGTGTTAATCTTCTTAAAAGCCTTGCTGTGTGCTCCTGTGGCAGACATTTGCAGCAGAGCTAAACGTAGGTGCGACCTATACTCCGGTGCGACCTATCTAGGGATTTTTCCAATCTAATGGTCATAATTGGACAATGCGACCTATACGCTGGTGCGACCTATACTTCGAAAAATACGGTATTTTAAATACAGTCTTATGTTTGTCCACCAGTATGTCCGTCATCCATGGATTGTCATTAAGTTCTGTAGGAAGCGATCCCAGGAAAGCAACATCATTGTCTGTATTTGTGCTTTCTGTAGCAAATCCAGCGTTTACTTCACTTTTTTATTTATTTCTGCAGACTAGCAAAATGTCCCTTTTCCCCACAATAATTGCAGGCTGCTTCTATTGCGGGGCATTGCTGCATACTGTGTCCTTTCGTGTCGCCGCATCTTCTGCACTGTACCTTTTTGTCCTGTGTTGCTTTTGTGACGACATGTTTGTACGGCGCCTTCGGTTGTCTGTAGCGCACGCTCCCGCTCGCGTGAACGCGGTCCAACTGCGCGCCAACAATGTCCAGCTTGAAGTTAGCATGAAGCATTTCCTGTTACTTTTTCACCAGCTCGCTCTGACGGGCTCTGTTTAACGCCTTCTCGAGCGTCAGTTCAGCGTCCATTTGTAGCTGTTCTGATAGTCTTTTATCTCTCAAACCCACGACGAATCTGTCACGCACCATCTCATCATGCAAAGTCCCGTATCCACAGTATTCAGCCAAACAGTGCAGCGCGGTGTGAAAGCCATCAATGGACTCACCCGTCTCCTGTTGGCGCTGATTGAATTTCGCCCGTTCAAATATAACATTCCTGCAGGCTACGAAGCGAGCATCCAGCCGTCCTCTAACAGTCTCGTACTCACTCGCTTCTTCCGGAGTTAGATGCAGGGAAACCAGTATATATTCTGCCTCGTCCCCCATGGTGTATATACCGTACTTTTCGGCGTAAAAGTCGCTTCTGTGTATAAGCCGCTTTGTCCAATTATTGGGAATTATTTGGAAAAATCCATAAATAAGCTGCTTCGCCTTATAAGTCGCATCTATTATGTGTCACCGCTACGCGACGCGTCAGCGCCTCATTTGCCCTGCTGAAAATGACAACCACAGAAGCGAGCCAGCACGGAATGACTTTACAAGATTAACACAGTAAAAACAATTGTTTCTTTGCTGAGAAAATATATATTTCTTAGCTGACATTATAGCACAAGTGTTCCTGAGCTTAACCGTTCCTTAATCAATTCACAAAATGGTCAAATCTGCTAGATTTAAATTGTTTCGGTTTGACATCTTCCAAACAGTCACGTGCGCTACGAAAATAAATAATAAATAAATCAAATTTTATCTCAAATGTCTTGTACAGGGCAACAGTTTGTAAATTAAACCCATATAATTACACTCTGTGAGCCTAAAAAATATCCGTCGAGTGGTTCAATAGCTGTTCATCTAAAGTTTCTAAACAGTAGGTATCTGTTTACGGTAGCTAACTACTAACAACAAAGCTAAAAGAGCGATTTTTTTTAGCTCTAAATATCTTCTGCAGCTAACAGTTTGTAAATGACCACCAAATAATTACGCTCTGTAAGTTTCAAGAAAATCCGCGGTGTGGTTTATGAGTTATCTTGCTAAAAACACAGCTAACAACACAGCTAACAGTAGCTACATCCAGAGCAGGAGGCCGGGCAGCGACAGAGTCAGTCCGAGCAGAGGAGGCTTTTTTCGGACACATGAGCTAGAAACGGTCGGTGTACTCTCTGGAAGTGTCCCCCTAGCGGACAAAAGTGGTACTGCACCATTTTTTTTGCCAAAATGAAAAACGGTCATATCTGAGTCAAAAATGGGTCTAAAAATATGGGGGAAAAATCCATAAATATGACGCTTCGGCGTATAAGCCGCAGGACATGCAAATTAGTAAAAAAACAGCGACTTATACGCAGAAAAGTATGGTAAGCGTATTTACTTGGTTTTCATCCGCTAGTGTCTCCAAACCAGACGCGATACGAAACCTCTCAAAACGCTTTATCCACTTCGTCCAGTCTTCAGCTCTGAACGTGAACTTTTCTGGCGGGGCGACTTGAAACTGGTTCATGATGTTGTTGTTCTTATTTATTCGAGCCGTCAGTTCTCACTTGTTCTCTCTCTCTTCGCTTAGTAGCTCATACTTCTGACACCATGTTCTGTTCTGCGATATGTGTATATTCAGTAAAGTCTTGAGGCTACACAGAAGCATGCGTGACACAACTCCATCTTAACAGGTACTCATTTATTACAGTCCGCCCCCAAACACAATACAGCACAAAGATTCCTATCAACAGATAGCCTGATACTACAGAGCTGAGGCCGGGCGTCTTGAATCTGGAGCTGAACGTGTTGCTCCGAGTCTGAAAGCTCGGTCTCAGTCACAGCTCCTGGCTCCTCCAACAAAAGAATGACCCAGAACACCCAAGAATGGCTCAGAAGAACTGAACACTGGACCCTTCTGAGTCCTGATCTAAACCCTGTTTAACATCTGTGGAAGGAGCTGAAACATCTGGAGAAGAACTTTCAAACCTGAGACAGCTGGAGCAGGTTGATCATGAGGAGTGGACAAAGAGGCAACACGTGAACTCGTAGGTGTACCGTATTTTTCGGACTATTGGTCGCACCTGAGTATAGGTCGCATTGTCCAATTATTACCAATAAATTGGAAAAATCCATAAATAGGTCGCACCGGAATATAGGTCGCACCTACGTCACTGCCGACGTAACGCGTCATCCACCGCTGACGTGACGCGTCACCCACCGCTGAAGTGACGCGTCACCGCTGAGACAACCCGGAAATATGGACCGAGTGTTTAGCTCTGTTGCAAATGTCTGCCACAGGAGCGCATAGCAATGCTTTTAAGAAGACTAACACGGTAAAAACAATTATTTGTTTGCTAAAAATTATAGTTGACATAGCACAAGGGTTAGTGATTTATTAGCCGAGTGGTTTATTAGCTATTTGCTAAAATATACACGGAAATTAAACGAAAGCTAACACGAGACGATTCCGTCTAAAACAACGAATAAAAAATAGAATTTTATCTCAAATGTTTAATACAGGGCAACAGTTTGTAAAGTAAAGCCATTTAATTACACTCTAGCAGCAGAAAAAATATCCACCGAGTGGTTTCTGAGCTATTTATAACGTTATAAACAGAAATAAAATGAATGCTAACAGAAGCTAACCGCTAATAAAATATATTTTTTTAATCTCAAACATCTCATAAAGTTACTCACTTGTAAATGTCCATACAGTGATTACATTTTGTAAGTTTCAGAAAAATCCGTCGAGTGGTTCTTGACTTATCTAGCAAACAAACAGCTAACAAACAGAGCTAAAATTGGTCTAAAAATATGGGAAAAATCCATAAATAGGTCTCACATCTCTATAGGTCGCAGGGCATGAAAAAATGATAAAAAGCCACGACCTATAGTCCGGAAAATACGGTAATCTGCTGGATTTAAATTGTTTCGCTTTGACGGTCTTCCTAACGGTCGCGAAAATAAATTATAAATAAATTGAATTTTCAATCAAACATCTCCTAAAGATAACTTGTTGTAAATGTCCATCCAGTGATTACTTTCTGTAAGTTTCATCAAAATCTGTCGTGTGGTCCTTTAGCTATTTTGCTAACAATAAAACACTGAGGTAACTGTAGTTCAGACCTCCAGAGTTCAGGAGGCCGTGCTGCGACAGAGTGAGTCCGAGCACAGGAGGCTTCTTTCGGACACATGAGCTGGGAACGGTCGGTGTACCCTAGCGGCTGAAAGTGGTACTGCTCCATTTTTTCCGTCAGAATGAATGGAAACTGTCACATATCAGCCAAAAATCGGTCTAAAAATATGGGAAAAAATTCCATAAATATGTTGCTTTGCCCTATAAGTTGCGGGACATGAAAATTTGTATAAAAAACTGTGACTTATAGGCCAGAAAATACGGTAATGTGCAAATGTTAAAATACTTTTTTTTAGGTTTCGGCTGCTCCTCCTTCAGGAGTCGCCACAGACAACTAACTCACACCAAGACTTGGTGATTGATTTTACACCGGATGTCCTTCCTGACACAACCACAGACCACCGAGCTACCACAGCCCTCTGTGTGGAGCAGAGAGTGGCCATAAGGTGCCTGGGGGAGCAGATGGTGGGGGTTAAGGGCCTTGGACCTGCACCTTTCCCTCCCACATTTTGATGTTGTCTATCTGGGGAATTGAACCTGCAGCTTTCTGATCACAGGCCCACCTTTTCTAACCACTGCACCACCTCTCCCCAAACACTAACATACACGATGTGACACGAAAATACTTTCACAGCGAGCGACGCCAGCATTTCTTACAGAATACATTTTTAAAAAGCTGAACTTCTCCGTTAACTGCTGATTTATTTTGCGTCCAGGACACGTTTATAAAAACGGGGAAAAAAAGGCAATTAAGCAAAGGCCAGAAACCTTCATGAGGTAATGAGATGTATAGCTGAAGAAATTGACATTTTACACGATGCAGCGTGTGATGGCCGGACTCCGAGGACAAACACGATCGTTTGATTACTGCAGTTAGCTGCCACGTCTGAAGTTTTATGTCCCACTTACACAAACAGACACAACTTGTTTCTACTCTTACATTAAAGAAGAAGAAAAAAACATTAAATAACTTGAAACTGACTAAAACATAACAATTACAAAACAGAAAAATGATAATTTATTGTTTTAGAATAAACAAACTACTGTAATAAACTGGCTTTGACAATAAAGAATTGCCGTATTTTCCGGACTATAGGTCGTGGCTTTTTATCATTTTTTCATGCCCTGCGACCTATAGAGATGTGAGACCTATTTATGGATTTTTCCCATATTTTTAGACCAATTTTAGCTCTGTTTGTTAGCTGTTTGTTTGCTAGATAAGTCAAGAACCACTCGACGGATTTTTCTGAAACTTACAAAGCTGATATGTGACAGTTCCCATTCATTCTGATGGAAAAAATGGAGCAGTACCACTTTCGGCCGCTATGGGCGCTAATGCACCCTGTAGTCTGTTTACCTGCAGACTGTACCTGGAGGCGTATCCTGGCGCCATCTAGTGGCCATAAAAAGACTGTCACGGCAGCGCGTATTATACACCGAAGCGTATTATCTACCGATTTTTCTGATTTATTTCCTAATTTTGGCCAAAGCGTATTATACACCGGAGCGTATTATACACCGGTGTTTACGGTAATTGTTTTTAAGTGTTAATCTTGTTAAAGTCCTACCCTGCATGCTTTGCGGTGGCGCGTAACATACGTGACGCGTCCGCGGTGACGCTAAATAGATGCGACGTATACGGAGGTGCGACACGTTTATGGATTTTTCCACTTTATTGGACATAATTGGACTAATGCGACTTATGGGGCGGAGCGACTTAAAGGGCGGAAAGTACGGTAGTTGAATTGTGCTTCTGTATGCAACTCCCAGTTCTGGGGTGTGGCGTTTGAACTGGGAATAATCCTAATCCATCTAATGGATGTGGCAGATCTAATCCACACACGGTTCCAGTCCAGTTAAAACCACATTCAGCTGCCCGGTGAACAATAACAGAAATTAATCCACCTGCAGTTTAAAATCCACGTGATGAGTTCAAGTGTAGCACGCAGAGCTTTTTGTTACTGGAAGGAGTAAACGTCATGACGGGGGGTGAACGCTGTTCATCGATCCTCATTGATTTCCACCGTCTGCTTTTAAATCCTTTTATTTATTTATTACTGACTGATTTATTTCAAATGACAGCTGGATATAATTATGTTGCAGCTTGATGTTGTGACACGCAATAAAATATTTATATTTAAGGTCCAAAAGTTGACAAAGGTCAGTGGAGACAAATGTGCCTGAAACTAAATAAAAGGAGTAATTTTTTTAATTCTGTGCCCGTCAAAAGGCTGACATGTTATCGTCTCCATACGTCGGTTGTTAAACTGTTTCTTGACTTGCCCAGTACTTCTGACCCGCTCCAGAGGATTAAACTAAACTTCATGTGGAAATATGCATCATCATGGAGTGTTGTGTAACTTCATCACCCCAGCACCAAGGTCACAAATCAAGGTCAAAGTTTCTATATAATAAATTGTGAATGAGCGTGTGATGTGTCATATGCAGTACTCTTAATTTCTGTGGGCATAATTCAGTCATATTATACAACTTATATTCGGATACATTGCAATAAATATCATCAAAGTTCATACATTTCAATAGTTCAGTTCAAAACCTGAACCTCATACAGGTTCTTTCCACACAGAGTGGTATATTTAGTGTTTATTTCAGTTTTGTTTTCTTTGCGTCCATCCTGCACTTATTCCAAAGTCAGGTCTCGGGGGCAGCATCTGGAGCAGAGAGGTCCAGACATCTCTCTCCACAGCCGCCTCTTCCAGATGTTCTGGCAGAACTCCAAGGTGTTTCCAGGCCAACGTAGTCTCTCCAAAGTGTCCCAGGTCTCCTCCGCATCGGACATGCCCCAACCACCTCCACTGCCTCCTCTTGGTGTGGAGGAGCACAGCGGTCCTTCTCTGAGTCTCTCTCCTGATAACTGAACTTCTCACATCATCTCTAAGGGAGAGTCCAGCTACCCTGCAGATGAAACTCATTTCAACCTCCTGTATCCACGATCTCATTCTTTCTGTCTCTACCCAGAGCTCATGACCAGAGGTGAGGGCAGGAACGTAGACCGACCAATAGAGAGCTTTGCCTTACAGCGCTCTCTTCACCACAACGGACCGGCACAGAGTTCGCAATACTGCAGACGCTGCACAATCCATCTGTCAATCTCGCGCTCCATTCTTCCCTCACTCTTGAACAAAACTGAGATACTTGAACTCCTCCACTTGAGGCAGAACCTCAGTAAGTTTCTCTTCAGGGGTCACCACAGCGAGCGAACTCACCTTTAAAGATTTGGCCATTTGTTTTACACCGGATGCCCCTTCCTGACGTGACCTGGGCTCAAACCTGCAACCTCAGGATTACAGGACTGCAGCACTGGCTTCAGAGCTACCACAGCCCCCCGTCATAAAACGAGTATAAAGGTTATTAATGTAGTAAAATAGAAATGATTGTATCAGGACACGGATGAATAATAATCTGTTTCCATCACACACACGCCGCACGTCTCTTCTGGAACCAATCATCTAATTATCGTTTCCCAACTGATCTCTTTGAATAACTCATGATGCACAGAACACGTGATGGTTTTTACTCTGAGCAGAACCGGACCGGTCATGGATGTTCAGGCTGAGCTTTTTGCATCACTCATCATAGTTTTCTGTCATTCAGACTCACCTGGAGAACTGCATTGTGCACGTGTGTGTTGGTGGGAGGTGCAAAGTAGCGGTGCAGGAAAAAAAGTCATTTTCTAAAGAATCTAGATTCTTAGTCCTGGTGATTCAGAATCGATTCTAAAAGCCCCAAAATCTTTTTTTTTTTCTTCTTTTTTTTTTACTAAATATGAATCAATATGTTTAAAAAACTGAAGTTTGTATTTTATTTTGAGTTGAACGTTAATGCACTATGGTGTGCTGAAGTCTGTTTACTTTTATATATATACAGGTAGTCCTCGACTTACGACGTTTCGGACTTACGTCACGCATCTCATAAAAAAAAGAAAATTATTATTATTTTTATAAATAAATAAATAATAAATAAATAAATGTACTGTACAGTTACCAAGCACTTAGCCTATCCTAACACAGTTAAGGAGTGAGTTGAATTGTCTCCCTCCTCCTTAGCAGGCTCCATTCACATAAAGGGAGCTAGCTCCCTTTATGTGAAAGGGAGACAATTCAACTCACTCCTTCATCTTTAAAAACTGTGTTAGGATAGGCTAAGTGCTTGGTGACTGTACAGTACTGTACATGTATGTATTTATTAAAATTATTATTATTTTTTTGTATGTGATCCGACTTACGTTAATTTCGTGTTGCGTAGGAACGGAACTCGTTCGTAAGTCGAGGACAACCTATATGTATATGTATGTATGTATATATGTATGTATGTATATATGTATATATGTATGTATGTATGTATATATGTATATATATGTATATATATATATATATATATATATATATATATGTATATATGTATATATATATGTATATATATATGTATATA
>JBBPBX010030145.1:0-28543 GCA_038048925.1 Garcialebias charrua
TTAAAGGGGACCACATATATGTTTTTAAAATGTTTATGGTATTTCTTTGGGGTTAAAAAACAGTGTTCATTCAATTTAATACACAAAATAATTCTTAGATAATCAATTATACCCTTTTTAATTCTGCCATTTTTAACTTTCGTTTTGAACGACTGGTTCTGATTGAAGTTCTGAAGTCCACGCCCTTCAACGATCTGTTTACGCCCTCTGTAACAGCCAGTATCTGTAATGTGTTGTTGTTTTAAAATTAGCTCTTTTTTTATTACTCATTTGACTTACTGTTAGTGTTAGCTTAAGATAACTTACCGAAACCCGTCTGAGCGCGCCGCAATTTGCTGCTCCTTTTAGCATGAGACCACCCGAATCCGATGCTAATGTTAGCTTGTTCCTCTTCCGGTTTTCGCCAGCTCCGCTCGTTCACGCGGAGATTTTGGGAGTTATCGCTGTTCCAGTCAAGACAACACAAAGTTCAACAAGTGTCTCCCTTAAATTAATCCGTAAGGAGAAGGTCCTCGCTGCTGCGAGGCTTCTGCCAGGCTGCAACGAGGCTGTACACTTGAAGCTCCGCTCCATCGTGCCAGAAGATGGTCCCGTTGACGCCGGTCCCTACGACGGGGGTCTGCTCGTTTAATTTTTGCCGGCTGCGCGTTGTGAGCGATCGCAAATACACTAAAAATTGAACTAAAACATAAAAATAACACTTATACTTTATTTATAAAGCCATTTAAAAAAACCGCAGCTGCAACAAAGTGCTGTACACATGAAATTAAGAACATATAAACAAAAGATGAGATGAAATCATGAAAAACAACCGTCATGTGTTTCATACAGAAGTGGGTTGAGCCTAACTAGGGGTTGCTAGGTGAGGGGCTGGACCTAACCAGGGGTTGCTAGGTGAGGGGCTGGTCAGGTTTGAGGTGATTGGCTGCGGTTTGTGACGTAACAAACCGCAGGAAGTGAGAACCTGACCGTTTGTATCACAGACAAATAAATCTACTTAGAGTAAATAAACCACTGGGTGCATTTTTTTGGCACAAGGACTGTTTTTTTATGAATTAAATACCCAAAGTTTAGTAAAAAAAACATCAAAAAGTGCATTTTGCATGTGTGGTCCCCTTTAAACAGTTTTGTAACACACCTGATGTGATGGTGAATAGGCCTTGAATCAAAGCACAGAGTCTGCTTGACGGCCAACAGTTTGCTGCTCAGAGCGGTTCACTGCAGACACTCTGGTTCATTCCTCCTGTACAGAGTCAACATGAAGCAGGGCTGTCATGCATAATTTAGGAATGGATTCTGTCAGAAGTCTCTCCACAGATCTGAAACAGGAAATGTTCCTGTTTAAGAAGGATGTTTAGTTTGACTGTGTTCATGTGCAGCAGCTTCAGTATTAAAGTTCATCAGCATATACTTGAACTTTAAAATGATGTGATTTATTAAACACTTACAACCAGCAACAAGACTGACCAAAGTGCTGTACAACAAAACTACAAGCAAAGAACACAGCATATAATAGATGCACAGAGGTAACGATAAGAACTAAATGACTAACATTATAAAATACAGAGACGTATTAAAATCAACTCACACAGAGTCAAAAGCCAGGGAATAAAAGTGAGGTTTTTTTTTTTTATGAGACTTAAAAACAGTGAGGGGGAGCCTGCCTGACATGCAGTGGTAACTCATTCCACAGTTTTGGACCTGCAACAGAGAAGGTCCTGTCACCTCTGAGCTAAAAATGAGTTCCTGTAACCAATAAAGCTGTGTGAGATATGGCTGCAGCAGATCAGCGAGCTAAGGGGGCAGAACTGAGATTTAAAAATGTACAGAAGGATTTTAAAATTAATTTGAAAGTGAACCGGGAGCCAGTGAAGGGAGGCCAGAACTGGATAATGTGCTCTCTCTTGCCTGCACCAGTAAAAAAAATTGGGCTGCAGCATTTTGAGCCAGTTGTAATGTTGCAGTGGATGTCTGACTGATTCTAAAAAGAAGTGCATTGCAGAAATCAAGCCTGGATGTTATGAAAGCATGAACTAAATTAAATGTACCGTAGTTTATTTGTATAGCGCCAATTCACAACAAACTTGTCTCAGGGCACTTTACAGGAACATTCACATACATAGAAAAGCCAATTAGTAAAGTTTTCTATGTAAGGAATCCAGCAGACAAGTTGAATCTTGGCTTCGTTGCAGTCTCCCATCCTGAGCAAGCACAGTGGGAACAGTGGAAAGGAAAAACTCCCTTTTTAAAAGGAAGAAACCTTCAGAACCGCAGAACCAGGCTCGGGACAAGCGGCCATCTGCTTTGACCGTCTGGTTTGAGAGGACAGAAAGGAAAGACAAACACAGAATGGTAGGTCCAGATATAGGTGCAGTTATACCTGAAAGACAAAAACACATCTTAAGTATAGAAGAAGAAATAATTACAAATGCAAAACGGGTTGAACAGAGTAAGTAAAGACAGTAGCAGAGTGAAAAAGTGTGGGCAGTTTTTATTACTGTCTCGAGGTTAGTTTTGGACTTCATTTTAGAACGTCACCTCAACTGAACAAAACTGGATTTAACAATCATGTTTACATCATGACTGTTCAGCTTCATGGAAGGATAGGCTGGTGAAGATTCTCAGTCATCCAGGACATGATAAAATCAGAAAAAGCGTTCAATACAAAAACAACTGGACTTTATTTGTAACAGAAAACGTTTCGCCCTCTATCCAGAGGGCTTTCTCAATTCAAAGAGCAGGCTGTGTGGGAGTGAAGTTATAACAGGCTGAGATGACGCACACAAACCTATGTAAATTGAAAGCTGAGATAACGCATACACTCCCAGATTAGTGACAACTTGTTTCTCTAACGGGGCTAGAGAGGAAAAGGTCAATACTGTACAGTGGTTCTTGATTGTGCCGTTTGGAGGAAACTACATGACTTCTGTCTTCTTCTCATTAAAGTTTTAAGAAATTTAAAGCCATCCAATCCCTGATGTCAACCAGGCAGTCAAGAAGAAATAAAGGGAAATAAATTTTGACAGTCATCGCCATAAAAATGAAGAGATGCCATGTTTACGAAAAATGGCACCTAGCTGGTATAAAGAAACGAAAAGTGGTCCGAGAATGGAGCCCTGCGGTACCTCCACCCAAGAGCTGCTGATGAAATAAAATCCTTGATGTTGACACAAAAGGTTCTATCGTTAAATCTGATTTAATGAAAATGACAGAAAACATTGACTTCATTACTGTTTTCTGTCCTTATTTTTAGCTCCTTGTGGTCTTTGTTGTTGCGACATGTGGTCAGTAAAACAGTTTATATTTTCTTAGATTTGCCTGACATTCAGTCAATATTTTTTACTTCTTCTCTAAGATTCTGGGCCTGCCTGTGGGTTTGTTTCAGCAGTGACTGTTGTCTGAGTAATGACTGATGTCACCGTCTCCCCCGCAGTAAGAAGTCTGTCACGGACTCTGGTCAGGCCCACACTGGGTGTCCAGCCGAGTATTTGACCTTGTTTGTTAGTTTGTCCCGTTGCTGTTACACTCACTGTGGTTATTTTAGTACATGTCCCAGTATTTACCAGTACAACAGTGACATTTTAAATCCTAAATTGTTTTGTGGTGTTTCTAAAGGTGACTTTGTAAAAATAACCCTTTTCTAGTTCTAGTTATGAACACGATTGCTAATTAAGCGTTTGTTGATGTTAAACACTAACAAGTTTTTTTTTTTACTTTGCATGTGTGGGTGTAACCTAAACCAGGAATAACGTTTAAAGTGTTTTAAAGAGCCATGTCTCAGAGGATAAAACTAAAATGTGTCCAACAGGGTTAATTACCAGTATAATAAATGCATAACTTCTATTAGTAATCAGTCTTTTTGTGTTTTTCAGTCGGGCTTTAAATATTAATTGCAAAAGTTCTTTTTCACTATTTTGCCAAGTTTAGCTTCGTATTTATTTGGTCTACATTTGCATTCTGGGTAGCTGCCGTTAGCTTATTTGTACATAAATGTTAGAAACCTGCAGCTGTGATTTGTCTCATTGTAACTAAAAAAATATTTATCTGCCCACTGAGGAGCAGATATGTTCATTATTCCATTAGTTTTAATTTGTGCAAACCTAAATCATAGAAACTTTCTTTAGTTTCATTTGAGTGACTTCTTACAACAAAGTTATTTTACATAGACTTTGTTCAGGAACAGATTTTTCACTTCAATATGGTTCTTTTTTTTAATGTTTCCTACATGACAGACTCATTGTTAAAGTTTTTTATTTGTTTTGGACGTACAGCATCCTTTGTGTAAATTATCAAATTTTAAGTTTCTTGTGCCATAAACCTTGATGAAAATCTTTAGTACCTGTTATATTTGTATTTTTTTTTCTACTTCCTTAAAGAAGCTGACTGAAATTAAACATTTTCTAGTTGTAAAAAAAATGATGGCATTAAATTTGCCAGGTTCTTAATAAACTCTTTTTGTTCCTCCCGGTTTTCTCAGGGTTACCTGGGACCAGCTGGTGCCCCATACCTGCCTCCAGGGATTCCCCAGGTTCCCTCTGCGCAGTCCTACTCCTTATCCTGCGACCATCCTGGACCACTACACTCGCTGCCCCCCACGATGTCAGCCCCACCCAGCAGCCAAGCCACTCAGCCTCCTTACATGAGGTAGGACATGAAACACGTCTAATCCCTGAACTGGAAAACCTCCCTGCAAACCGGTTATCAGTGGTCGTGTCATGTGTCTAGTAAAGGTAACTTGACACCTGGGATGTTTGACAGTAACGTCTTCATATCATTTAATTCAGCTACAGAATCCATTAGTGATGTGCGCAGTTCTCACACGGTCTGGAAAGGTTTAGATTACAGTCCAACCGATATGGACATTTTGGCTATTGCCAAAACTGAAATTGGGAGGTGTGTGCGACCGCTGATAACCGATATAATGGCTGACAAATTTTGCACTTTGTTCGCTCCCAATAATTTCAGTAAACAGGGAGTGGAGCGTGGCTTGTTTATTTAGCGCAGCTGTTAGCAAATCAGATCCAAATTTAATTAGTCTCACTATGCGGCCTTTTGTTAAAACATATTAGTTCATCATTTGAGTAAGTTACATAAATGAGTTGATAAATAAGTTCATAGTTCTGAAAACTGTTCAAATGTTGTGTTTGAATTCCAGTCAGTGAGACATCTGATCATCGTCATATTGTACGTGCAGCACGTGAGGTAGTGAGTGCTTTTGCCACAGAACAATCTGTGGCGTCTGCTCTCCAGTAAAAGTGCTTCAGAATATAAGGGAGAAAACGGCTAATATCTAATATACACGCTTGTGCCTTGGGGGACTTTCGTCTTTTTACAAATTCATAGATAACCGGTCTTCATTAAAATCAAGAAATCAAACCTTGTCTGAGGACTTTTATTTTGTTTGTTGGCTGTCTAGCTTCACATCGTCACGTGTTGTGAGGACAGCAGACCCGCACTGTTAGCTTGCTAACTTGAGAGTCGCGTAGCTAATGACGAGCAGGTTGGAGGATGGAAGAGAATTATTGTGGATTTTTTAAATTTATTTTACAGATCATTTAAAATAAACTTGTCTGTTCAGCAAAATACGCTACAAAGTATTGCTCCCTGCTTCGTCTGTGCTGAATGTGAAAGTGAAACTTAAGTGAACGGCCATGACTTGAAAGTTGTCTTCATGCGCCCTCTGCTGGATACATTGTACAATTGTGGCTGGTTCCAGCATTTTAGGAGTGAAAATTGGAAATCATATCTGCTGATAATGGGCCCGTTATCACTGATGCGTTAGAGCCCCAAACGCATACCGGTATATCCATTTGCTTTTTATTTTTAATTTTGTTGGCCTACCGATATATCGGTCAGGCTCTAGCTTAGAGTTTGCTTTTCCTGTTTTCCACATTCTAAAATGTATGAGAAGTGAAAATGGTGTATGGAGAAACAAGTGTTGCCAGTGTTTTATAAAGATTTAAAACAGTGCTGTTAAAAAGTGTGTTGCAGCTTTTCAGATTAATTCTGTATGAAAATATTAGTCATGCAAAGCCTAATTTAGTTAAATTCTCTTCCAGGTCTGGCTCTAGGGATATTCAAAAAACGACAGATACTGTATTTGCACAGCACTGAAGTCATAGTTTTTGTTTAGATTGTTGGATAAAATGTGATTTTCACAAACTTCTATATGTTCTGTGTAAATGCAAAACATTAACCGTATCAATTGTTTCTTGTCCTCACAGCGGTGGGCTGAACTCTCAATTCATGAACCAAGCTGCTGGAGTTCCTTATCCTCCCCAGGCGGGCGTGGCCATGGATATGTCTGCCTATCACAACTCTAGCATGCCTCCTGTGTCTTATCCTGTCTCCGCCCCCCATCACCAGGCTCCTCCTCCTCAGCAGCAGCCAGTAGTGTACTACCAGCAGCCTCTGCTGTAAACTTCTTGACACCTCAGATAATTCAGTTACTGGCTGCTCATGTGGCTCATCGACTGTGTTCACTTCCTTCAGAGCGTCTTTTGGCCTTATCCTTTCTGTCAAGTTGGGCGTGCGACACTGCACGGGTCTGCTGTGCGTCAGGTGTTTGCAAACAGAAGTCTTTTTACAGTTCACAAGGTAACTGATGGGTTTGCCTCCAAGTGCAGGACAATGTAATTTATGCTACTCCGATATTTCCAGACTAGATTTTCTGGAATTTATTGAAAAGGTCACGCTGGATAAAGATGGTTAGACAACATAACTGTAGTTAGATTGGGGGGGGGGGTCTTTATGCCTGTTTTTTCTACGTAACTTTACTTTCCTCTGTTCGTGTGAAGGAAGCAGCAGAGTAGCTCTAGTCCTCGTCTACATGCGATTTGTTCACCCCCACAATAACTGCGCAGTAGAAACATTTCAGCTGCTTCCAGCCTCGTAAAAAACAACAGCGCTGTCTCCACTGGGAATAAAATAAACACTTGTTGCACATCTGCATGTAAAGTGCAAACACAGGCCTTCGCGTAAGTTATGTTGCTGAAAATTTAGTGGCAATCAGAGGATTTTTTATTTTTTTTGGCCTCAGATGTGTGAGATAGAAGAAGCGAATCGTGTCTGGTCCAAGCGGCCTGTGGACGTCCAGGGTAACTAAAACTGAAAACACCAGATGTACGTGGGCGGGGAAGACTGAGCTCCCAAACAGCTGAGCATGAGAAACTGTGGCTGAATAATATCTAAGCCATAGCTGTTTAAGATGCATCTACTTTAACGACCTAAATGTTTCGTGGTTTTAAGACCAAAGCTAGATTTGTTTGAAGGTTTACACAGTTTTTTTTTCTTCCTCTGCCATTTACGTTGTCGAAACGATCTGAAGTTATGAGAGCTCCTTCGTTTCTCCTCTTCATCACTTCAGCTTCTCTCTGTCCTGAGCTGAGTTTCAGATTAGCACGTTGGGTTTTAACTTTATAAACGTACGTTAGTAGTTCTTGGCTTGCGTTCTGGGCTTGTGTTAATGTTCGTATCTGTCAGTTTATTGTTGTAAATTAAGATGTTTTCTAAGGATCGTCAGATTTTAGATTTGTCAGCTGTCTTTACGTGTTCAATAATTTGAAACGCAGCAGCTCCTCGAGGTTAATCCATCTAATCTGGACCTTTTGTCTTTTACTGAGGGCGTCTCTTTCATTCAGTTTGATTTAAGGGTTCAGGTTTATGCAAATGCGATGTTTAGTTTAAAAAATGGCTACAATTTAATTTTATATGGATATTGATGTGTGTGTGATTTTCACTGTACAAACTAGTAACTATTATTGTCTTCTTTAGTATTTTCTTGACAAATTCCTACTAAATGAAAGATTAGAAACTGTTGGAAATGATCTTGAAGTGAGACGTCGTGTTTCCAGCTGCTCTCCCGTTCAAACGAAGGTTGCTTTCGTCGTGTTGCCGTGACGTAGTGAGTGATTTTAGACGAGAATGTATTTCCATATAGCGACCTCGTGTTAAAGTTCTTTGTAAAATAAATGTAAAATACTTGGATCTGTCATTATTGTGGATATTGCACCTTAGCTTTGTAAACATGTAATTACCACTGAATGCCTTGTTTTTGTTTTTCTGTACAAATCAAAAAGGATGACACGTACACGTCTTTTGCAAGTAATTTCTCTCGCAAAGTTCTTTGGATATGTATAATTCTGTACATTTAAAATATTCCAGAAAAGGTTTCTTTATCCGGGATTTTAAAACTGCTTTCGTAACAGAGCAAACTTAAAAAGATATTCTTTGAAATAAAAGAGTGACTACTTTAATCAAGTGTGGAGTTGTCTTTCGGTTATCTTTAATAAAGGATGCCGTCACACAGGTATGACCATCCTTATTATAATTTACCTGTTTGTTGTTGCTGTCTATGGAAGCCCCTTTCTGCCACTATTTAAAAAATAATAAAATAATAGCAAAAATTATCTCAAAATAATCGAAATATCTTTATTGACATTGCACCAGGGCACAATACTTGATTGAATTACGCACATTAAATGAAAGTAGCTAAGGTAGTTCCTCTTTTTAAAAATGGTGATAAATGTGTGTTCAACAATTATAGACCTATATCCTTGTTACCACAGTTTTCAAAAATTCTTGAAAAACTATTTGTGAACAGACTAGATCAATTTATAGATAAACAAAATATTCTAAGCAACAGTCAGTATGGGTTCAGAGCAAAAAACCTACATCAATGGCTCTCATGGAATTAATGGAACAAATAACTACTGCTGTCGATCAAAAACAATATTGTGTCAGTATTTTTGTTGATTTAAAAAAAGCATTCGATACTATTGATCACACCATTCTCCTTGAAAAATTGAACAAATATGGTATTAGAGGACCAGCATTACAGTGGGTATCTAGCTATTTAAAAGATAGGAAACAATTTGTACAAATAAATGATGTAAGATCTGACCTCTGTAATATCACATGTGGAGTTCCCCAAGGCTCTGTACTTGGACCAAAGCTATTTATTTTATATGTGAATGACTTGATAAATGTGTCAGGACTCCTTAAATGTGTACTTTTATGATGATACCACGTTTTTCTGTTTTGGTGAAGATGTATGTAAGATATGTTCTTGTTTTTGATTTTGTACATCTACCTTGTGGTGTTTTGCTATTTTTGATACTTTGCATTTCACTTTCTATTTCTCTCCTATGTTTTTTTTTTCTGTTGTTTGTTGTTTAAGGAAATTCTACCATTGCTGTTCATCATTCTTTAGTTTGTAGCAGGTCGCTTTTGTAAATGAGCCCTCGAGGCTCAATGAGATTTACCTGACTAAATAAAGGTTGAATGAATGTAGAACAAATGTTGGAATTGATAAAGACAGAATTTGTCAAATACAAACTTGGTTTAAAATCAATAAATTATCATTAAATCTAGAAAAAACTAATTTACATGATATTCAGTAATAAAAAGAAAACTGTTGATGTTCCACTCAAAATTGAGGTGTTGAGATTTGTAGAGTGAGTGAGGTGAAGTTTTTGGGTGTTATCATTGATGACAAACTGACATGGAAACAACACATAAATTCTGTAAGAATAAAAATAGCTAAATCGATTGCAGTACTATACAAAGTCAGAGACCTATTGAATGATAAAGCTCTGTATTTGTTGTATAACACAATCATTGTTCCACACTTAATCTATTGTATTGATGTTTGGGGGAAAGCGTGTAAAACAATCACAAAGCCTATTTTTGTATTACAGAAAAGAGCTGTAAGAATTATCACTAGAAAACATTACTGTCATAATAATAATGAATTCAATTTATAACGCACTTAAAGACTCTCTGACTCTTCATTAGTGAAAATCTCAAAGTGCTACACACATTCATACACCGGTAGCAGCAGACTACCATGCAAGGTGCTTTCCAGTCCTACCGGGAGCAACTCTGGGTTAAGTGTCTTGCCCAAGGACACAATGACACATGGTGTGGGGAACCAGGATTTGAACCGCCAACCTTCCGATTGGGGGATGACTGCCATTACCACTACACCACGGCCGCCCCATCTAGTACATTGTTTTTATCAACTGAAGTTATTGAAGTTCCGTGATTTGGTAGATTATAATATTTTATCAGTTATGTAGGGCTCAGAATAACGCATTACCTTTAAATATCCAAATGCATTTTGTTAAAAAGTGGCTGGGGAGAGGGAAGTCTGGGCCTCCCTAGGCTGCTACCCCCGCGACCCGACCCCGGATAAGCGGAAGAAAATGGATGGATGGATGGATTTTGTTAAAAGACAAAGTTGTTATAACCTTAAGGGGACAGAGAGGTTTGTAAAACCACAATTCAGAACTAGTTTGAAGGGACGTTCTACCTCAATCCAGGGAATTGGATTGTGGAATGGCTTGGAGAAGTTAAAAATGCCAAGTCAATGTTTACATTTAAGAAAATGATCAAAATGAATTTGTTAAAAAAAAAAAAATGAAATGACTCCCACCGGGAGGAGACCCAGAGGAAGACCCAGGACGCGCTGGAGGGACTATGTTTCTCGGCTGGCCTGGGAACGCCTTGGGATTCCCCCGGAGGAGCTGCTCCAAGTGGCTGGGGAGAGGGAAGTCTGGGCCTCCCTACTTAGGCTGCTACCCCCGCGACCCGACCCCGGATAAGCGGAAGAAGATGGATGGATGGATGGATGAAATGACGTAATGTGTATTGTATTAGTTAGAACATTAGAAAGAGTTAGTTCATTTTGTACTGTTGGTGGAAGATCATTATTGTTTATTGTTTGAAAAAAGGGGCAGATATAATAAGATTTACAGTATTCTTCTTTCTGCTACCTTTCATTTTTTTATATTTCGTACGTTATTATTTAAGTACGGAGCCCCCCAGGGGACATGGGGCAAAAAAAATTTTTATTTGCGTGCGCACGCAAAACTATTGCGAGGTAACGCAAAACCTTTTGTTAGGTTTTGCGTTACAGACACCATGGGCGTAGCCAGAATGTCATGAGCGGCGGTTCCTTTAAAAGGAATGTGGACCTTGTGAAATACACATGCCATGATAGCTCAACTAGTAAAGCATCAGCTTGCCGCTCCAAACCTCACGGGTTCGATTCCCACGTGGGACAACACTTTTTTTTTTTAGATTATTTATTCATTCCAGATTAAAAAAACACAAGAAAACTATTTACAAAACAACAATAAAAACTTTCAATTATATAATCATTCCTCTTTCTTATTTTGCTTAATGGTTTTTAACTCATCCCTGAAATTCTGACACAGAATCACAAGTTCAGAGGGACAGACAGAGCGCAGGCTGCCGCGTCGGCTCGAACGAGGAAGTCACAGCTGATTCCACGGAGCTTGAACGTGAAATATACAACGGAAAATTACTTTTACCACTGCAGCACACACTGGACATCCTTATATTTAAGGCTGATTTCAAAATTCAATTAAATTGAGTGTACTGTCTGCTCCATTGTCGTAATGTTGAGCCATTTTAAACAACAATGCTGCAGATAATACATGTTTTTATTGTGTTTATTCTGTGACACAGTTCACACTTGAACTTGTGATTCTGTGTCAGAATTTCAGGGATGAGTTAAAAACCATTAAGCAAAATAAGAAAGAGGAATGATTATATAATTGAAAGTTTTTATTGTTGTTTTGTAAATAGTTTTCTTGTGTTTTTTTAATCTGGAATGAATAAATAATCTAAAAAAAAAAAAAAAGTGTTGTCCCATGTGGGAATCGAACCCGTGAGGTTTGGAGCGGCAAGCCGATGCTTTACTAGTTGAGCTATCGTGGCATGTTTATTTCACAAGGTCTACATTCTTTTTAAAGGAACCGCCGCTCACGACATATTGGCTACGCCCATGGTGTCTAACGTAAAAGGTTTTGCGTTCCCACGCAAAAGGTTTTGCGTTACCTCGCAATAAAACTTTTGCGTTCCCACGCAAAAGGTTTTGCGTTACCTCGCAATAGTTTTGCGTGGGCACGCAAAACTATTGCGTGCGCACGCAAATATATATTTTTTCCCCATGTCCCCTAGGGGGCTCCGTAATTATTCACAGTTAAACTACTTTCCTCTAATGTGGATTCCCATGTGTGTGTTTAAATTTGACTTCTGTCCAAACCTTTGTCCACAAAGATCACAAGCAAATTTTTTCTGCCCTGTGTGGACTATCATGTGTGTGTTTAAGTTTGACTTCTGTCCAAACTTTTGTCCACAAACATCACAAGCAAATTCTTTCTGTCCTGTGTGGACTATCATGTGTGAGTTTAAATGTGACTTCTGTACAAACCTTTGTTCACAAACGCCACAAACAAATGGTTTCTGTCCTGTGTGAATTATCAAGTGTTTCTTTAGATTACCCTTTGTTTTAAACTTTTTCCCACAGTCTTCACAACTAAATATTTTCTGTCCTGTGTGAACTATCATGTGTATCATTAGATTACCCTTTGTTTTAAACGTTTTTCCACAGTTTTCACAACTAAACCGTTTCTGTCCTGTGTGAAGTATCATGTGTGAGTTTAAATGTGACTTAATTCGAAACCTGTGTCCACAAAGATCACAAAGAAATGCTTTCTGTCCTGTGTGA
Source organism: Garcialebias charrua (assembly GCA_038048925.1). Classification (NCBI taxonomy): domain Eukaryota; kingdom Metazoa; phylum Chordata; class Actinopteri; order Cyprinodontiformes; family Rivulidae; genus Garcialebias; species Garcialebias charrua. Next base: position 12,539 of record JBBPBX010030145.1, read on the forward strand.
ACTATCATGTGTGTCGTTAGATTACACTGTGTTACACCTTTTTCCACAGTCTTCACATTTAAACAGTTTCTGTCCTGTGTGAACCATCATGTGTGTGTTTAAAGTTGACTTATGTCCAAACCTTTGTCCACAAAAATCACAAACAAATGCTTTTTGTCCTGTGTGAACTATCATGTGTCTGTTTAAATGTGACTTCCGTCCAAACCTTTGTTCACAAAGATCACAAATAAACGGTTTCTGTCCTGTGTGGATTCCCATGTGTCTGTTTAAAGATGACTTGTGTCCAAACCTTTGTCCACAAAGATCACAAGCAAATGCTTTCTGTCCTGTGTGAATTACCATGTGTTTCTTTAGATAAGCCTTTCTGTTAAATATTTTTCCACAGTCTTCACAACTGAATGAGTTCTGCCTTGACTGTTTTTTCTCAACTGAGCCTCCAGTTTTCTTCACTTTAACACATTCCTTGACAACCAAACAACTTGAACACACCACTGACTGACTTGTCTTGTGAAATTGTTTCCCATGCTCAATGAAGCTGCAATGTTGACAGTGTTTACGCCTGACTCAGGAGCTCTGCTCTCCTTCCAGTCTTTGTCACTGTCTTCAGGTTCTGACCCAGAGTCTGATAAGTCTTTTAGCTGAGAGTCAGAGTCATTCACATCATCACCTTCATCATCCTCACTGACTTCAGTCTCTGAAGAGCTGCAATCATCTCCATAAGTATTTAGATCTGGGTTCCTGGTAGTCTCTGCTCCTCCACAGTCCTCTCCACCAGTTGATGCTTTCATCTGGTCAGTTGAGCTGCTGGTTGGAAGATCTTCCTCTTTTACTTGGTGCTGATGAAGCTGTAAAAACAGAGGTTTCTCTTCATCTTCTTCACTCTTCAAAGGAACAGCAGTGAATGCAAACCCAGGGTCATCAGTCTCTTTTTTAACACTAAACTGTTCTTCCTCTTGGCTGGTCCACAGTTCCTCATCTTCCTCCCTTATGTTGAGGGTCTCTAGATCCTGTTGGTCCATACCAAACATCTGTACTTCAACAGCTTCTTCTTTAATCAGCACCATCTGCTGAACATCTGCAGGGTCCACTGAAAACATGAACATCAGGCACAATTATATCTTAATATTCACATATACAGTACAGTGGTGGCTCAAAGTTTGTTAAGCCTTTAAAACTTTCTAAATTTCTGCATAAAAATGACCTAAAACATCATCAGATTTTCACACAAGTCCTAAAAGTAGATAAAGAGAACCCAGTTAAACATTTGAGAGAAAAATATTATACACAGTCATTTATTTATCGAGGAAAGTGATCCAAGTAGAATGATATAAGGTCGATTTTACATCCAGAGGCACACATTTTTAACTGGATTAAATACAAGATGGAAAAATTAATTCTGGACTAAATTTTGGCTTGTATCTCTGCTGCACCACTTACTGATCACTGTATTAATAAACTCACTTTAACTCCTACAAATGCACAAAGGCGCACCAAAAGATTTGGGAAATTCAAAATGAATCTCCTTAATCATGACCACTTTTGTTAGGACATAAAAAGAACAAACGTTGATATGAACAAAGACTCATCACTATCAAATTATAAAGCTAAATGGGATCACTTACAATATAATTCTCAAAATTTAAAGTTAATTTGTCAAATTTCAAGTTAACTCAGCAAACAAAGAGAAGCTGACATTGTAAGAGAAATTCATGACATTTGTAATAAAGCTTTCTAAACGAAGACGACAAATGACAACTGATCCTCCTACACTCCTAACTAGACATTTATGCCCCTTTTCCACTTGGTGGCGCGGGTCGATTGTGACGTCATATTTGCGTGCCAAGCGCGCGTTGGACAGCATTTCCACCTCACATGTGCGCCGCACCGCACCAACATTCCAGACCCATCTCAGAGCAGGGTCCAGGCTGGCTGGAAGCGAGCGAGCCGTGGGGGAGTGAGCGGTGGGGAGGAGGGGGACTTCCAGCCCAGCCTCCTGCCACGGAGTTTCAGGAAGTGGCTGCTGCTGCGAGGGAACAAACACGGAAGGACTTTACAAGATTAACACGGTAAAAACAATTATTTGTATTTAAAACTATAGCAAAGATGTGTCTTAAGCTGAACTATTCCTTAATAAATGCACGTAGTGGTCAAAACGGCAGGATTAAAAAAAGTAGTTTCGCCATGTGCGCATGTGAGCCGGCTTTATTTCTATCGATCGGCGTTCTTTCTTTTAATGTAGCTAAATAAAAGCTTAAAAAATATATTTCATAGCTGGCTTTATACCACGAGGGTTCCTCAGGTGAACAAGTCCTTAATAATGTCACGTTGTGGTCAAATCTGCTGGATTTAAATAGATTTGTTTTGACTTCTTCCAAACCTATCACATGTGCTACGAAAATAAATCGTAAAAAATCGAATTTTAATTCAAATAACTCCAACAGCTTACAGTATGCACATAAACATGTTGTGATTACACTGTGTTGGTTTGAAAAATATCTGCTTTGTGGTTTCTGAGGTATAAGATATGTGTTAAATACTAGTAGAAAAAAAATAAGCTAGGTCGACACACTTATGTCTATTAAAAATCGAATTTTAATTCAAATAACTCCAACAGCTTAAAGTATGCACATAAACATGTTGTGATTACACTGTGTTGGTTTGAAAAATATCTGCTTTGTGGTTTCTGAGATATTTGATATATGTATATATATGATTATCGATGATTCAGAAATACGCAGAGTCAATGAGGTAAAATTCTTGGGTGTTATTATTGATGATAATTTATCATGGAAACAACATATAAATTTAGTTAAAACAAAAATATCTAAATCAATTGCAGTACTTTATAGGGTTCGATATCTACTAAATGATAAATCTTTGTATCTGTTATATAATTCATTGATTGTCCCACATTTGATTTATTGTGTAAGTGTATGGGGAAAAGCATGCAAAAGCAATACAATGCCTATTTTTATTATGCAAAAAAAGATTGTGAGAATTATAACCAGAAATCATTATTGTCACCCTTCTGGTATATTATTTTCTCAAATGAAGCTACTAAAATTCTATGATTTGGTCGATTACAACATTTTGTTACTTATGTATAGAGCACATAATAATATACTACCATCAAATATTCAAAGTTTTTTTTTGAAAAGAACAAGCTGTTACAATCTTAAGGGTAAAGATGTGTTTGTTAAACCACAGTTCAGAACAAGTTTGAAGGGAAGAACTACAGTACCACAAGGCGTAACATTGTGGAATAATTTAATGCCAGTATTTAAAGAAGCTAAATCAATTTCTGTATTTAAGAAAATTGTCAAAGTTGAATTGTTAAACAAATATGATTGAATGTAACTGAGTAAGCCATATATTGTTGGCTAAATGAGTTATTTACTTATTTTGTTATTAGAGAGCAATAGTTTGTATTAGATAGATAGGAGCAGATTTAATAAGATATTTTCTTCATCTGCTACCTTTTCATTTTACACCTTATATATTTTTTATTCTTTTCATTTGCTTGTCATTTGTTGTATCACATTTTGTAAAATGAATAAACTTAATAAATAAAAAAAAAATAAAAAAATATCTTACATATATCTTATAAAATATATCTACATATAAAACTGTTTCTAGACTGAATTACCGGTAACCATGTTTTTCTTTTTTTACAGTTAAAAGGAAGAAGTCAACACCAGAATTGATCAACTTTTGTCTTCTGGAGGAAGCACATGAAACAACGAGAAAAAAATCATTTAGGTGTATGCAGTATTTATTTTTGTGCTTAGTTTTCATAATAAACTTTTTTTTCTTAAGTGGTGTCATTGAACAATAATTTCCTAAACATATTTTACAATGTTAAGTGTGTACAGTATAGTGTTTGTTTAAAAACATACTGGAAGTTAATTTTCCATTTGCATTTACCCTTTAAAGAATCATAAGAAAAAAGATTATTAGATTTGAACAGCCATCCATCCATCCATCCTTCCTGATGTCGTGTCATGGGTAGTGCAGCTTTTCCAAGGATGCACAGATGTCAACATCAACCCATCCATCCATCCATCCATCCTTCCTGATGTCGGGTCGTGGTGCAGCAGCTTTTGCCAGGATGCACAGATGTCAACATGAACCCATCCATCCATCCTTCCTGATGTCGGGTCGTGGTGCAGCAGCTTTTCCAAGGATGCACAGACGTCATCATGAACCCCGATGAAGCTGTTCTTGGATGCCCAAACGAGTTTCCTGATCAACAAACATTTAATTATTAATACTTTGTTTTTACGTTTAAGGAAACACGCTTTTAATGTTTAAGGGACAGTTTAAACCAAATAATCCATTTGCATTTGACTTTGAATTATCCCTGACAAAATATTACAGTTTAAATTTAATGAAATACTAACCTTTAATATTACAGGGCCAATTGAAACCTAATTAATTCCTAATCTGTACCTTACTGTAAAAATAGTTTAACTGATTACAGGGCAGTGCGATCGATGTGTTAAGCAATGTTAACAGGATCCTTATGCATATATGAGAATAATCTTTATTATAAAGAAACAAAATGGAAAACACAGGGGTTTAAAACAAGCTGAAAAGGCAATAAAGTAAGATTAGAGCAATAAATAGCTCAAGGGACATTACCGCCAACAGGTGGTGAGACAAGGTCCTGCAGGGTGTTCTTCTTCTAACGTTTAGTGGTGGCTAGTAAATAGCTTGAGGTAACACTACCGCCACCACGTGGTAGGACGAGTGAGATTCTACACCCCGCCCACAGAAGGGCCACAGTAGTGAATGGAGACAAACCTACATGTGAGCCGAACCGAACTGAACCAGACTGGACCAGACTGAGCCGCTCTGGGCCGAGCAAGTGGAAAAGGGGCATTACATCAACAAAGTCAAAGGAGCCTACATCTGGTCAAAAGCAAAATGGATAGAAGGGGGGTAAAGACGTTCAGCATATTTCTGTAGACTAGAAAAAAGGGACAGGAAAAATATATAATAAAGAAACTAGGGTTGGGCAATATCTAGACGTTTTAAAAACTTTGATAATTTTATTTGCGATATAAAGTTACATTATTTTGATTGTTGAGGTATGACGACCTCCCCGAGTTGGTTGATTGAGTAGGTACCGGTCAGGAGACTTCACCTTAGTTTTAAATAATTAAATTCACACCAAGTTAAATCATTACAGAGAACAAACACCAAGATTAAAACATTGCAGAGACTAAACACCAAAGTTAAAACATTACAGAGAACAAACACCAAAGGTAAAACATTATAGAGAACAAACACCAAAGTTAAAACATTACAGAGACTAAACACCAAAGTTAAAACATTACAGATGTAGTGGGCATGACGATGTCCAGGGATGACCTTTGCTGACCTCTCAGTGAACAGACGTTTACTACAATTTATTCCATTGGTTGTAATCTGAGAACATAGTCACTTAAAAAGAGACTATTGGCTTCTTTGGTTTTATTCTAATGTAATCAGAAGAATAACGTTTTGTCATTTTCATGATATGTGTTTATATGCTGTGTTATTCTTTAATGTGAAGCATTACTGTGTCACTTCTGCAAATGAAAGTGTCTAATAAGTGTCAGAGGTGAATAATATGTCAAACTGACTTGTTCAGTTTTGTTTTATCCTGAGGAACAGCTAAAACTCTCATGAGCGTCTGTATGTCTTCACTTTCAGACACTTTTCCTAAAACAGTCCTTTTTGTTTTCTAAACAAACTCTCTGTTGACCTCGAAGTCTAAAGCTTCACGTTATCACTGTCTCCTCTTGCCTACAACCAATGAGAAGACTTAATTTTCCTAATCTTAACACTTTAGTAAAAGCGTTTTGCTTCCCGTAATGCTTCAGAGTGAAAAAGACAGCGAGACCTGAAAGCTCTCTGTCTTGTCAGCTGATTAGGTTTGGTCAAGAGCCAAAGACTGACTTATCAGCTAGAACTCATGGATGACTCGATGAAGTTCACAGAGCAAAAGCTCTTTATGACTTTCTTGAGGAATGCTTTATTTTGAAACTAACCCAGAAGTTGCCACTGTCTTTGATGGAGAAAGCAGGCCTCACGACACGTCGAATCCATAAACACGCCGAGGTATGACCGGACTTCATGGGCCCAGAACCTGTGAAGCTAAACTGCTTCTCAACTCTACCAACCGAGACGGACGACTTAACAGGTAGAGTTGCTGATGTTTAATGGAACGTGCATTGGAGTCTAGCTGGTTTTCGTATGGAGAAGTGTCAAATCTGGTTAAAAACTCAAAATTCTCTCTCCATCTCTCCATCTCTCCATCTTTAATCTATTCCTCTCAAACTCTTTTATTTCATTCTAAGTTGGTAACTACATTTTTAAGCTAAGAGCCACAGATAAAAAGTAACATATCAACTCATTACTATGTCTGTTGTTACAATTTAAGTGTGCTGATGCGTGTTAAATTGCAAGAAATTGAAATCCGTCAATCAAGTGTAATGGTGTTAATTTTAGTTGATTTATCTTAAATAAAAGGTAGTGTCTTTTGACATACCAACTAAAATCAACGTCTCATGGTCACTTCATGGTTTATTTGTCCATCATAAACTGATCACAGAAATATTGGGTAAACTGAAAAAGAAAAGAATCCGTAAATTACTATTCAATCTGAATAAGTAAATAATTAAGGTAAAGGGTGTCAGTTTAATACTGACCCCCTAAACATCTTACATCTGGTGGCACCATACATGTTTCTGAAAGATTATTCATAAATCTGTGATCTATCATAAACTAGAGACGTTATTGTTGGCATAATATCCAATTTTTAACTCTGAAGATAATATAATTTTTGGCTGGAAGTGTTCTAGTCGTAGCAGAAGTGCTTGTACTGACATTTGAAGCTGAAATTGTTATTTGTTCAACCTTTTAAACGCTATAATTAGTTTTGGTGAGGATTTGTCACGCTGTGTGGGAAGTGTCTGGTGGTTCTGATAGACCCGGTCCAGATTACGTTGTCCACAAGCTGGGGGGGATCTCACTGCAAAATGACCGCTGAGTCATAGTGCCTGAAAAGCTAATTTTACTTTGCAAGATTGCTGTTGTGCTGGTATTTTACATTTTAGAGCAGGTCAAAGAAGCATATTACTGTTAGAACGTTGTCGGATGGTTTCTGTTCAGACCCGAGTTCTGCTCCATTAAAAAGTGGACCGGAACCGACCTTGAAACGGCTCCAAGAGAGTCCGTGTTTGTTTTCAACAGTTGCAGTGCTGGGTTACTGAGCGTAGCTAAGTTGGCCTATCTAAATGTGCTCGCCGCATATTTCAGAATTTTGAAAGTTATTTGAAGTGTTTATGAGCTGTAAGAGTCCGTAAAGTTGTGTTCCGTTGTGCTAAGGTAACGTTAAAGCGACGTGTCACATCACGTCTGTTTATGAAGCTGTGATTGGATAAAACGAGAGCTGTGATCTGTCAGTCACTCTCGTATCTGTAAAGCGAGCGCTGATTCGCTGAAGTGGGGACGCACACCGATGCGACCAGCCCACTTTTGTTGTCATTTCCGGCACTGCATTGGTCGAAGGAAATAAGACTACATTAACCATGAATGCTTGGGAAAAGAACTACAAGCGCTGTGATTGATTGGTTGACGTCACATATCTGTGTAGCGAGCTCCGCCTCGCTGGAAGCTGGTGACGCGCTACGCACGCTACGTCAGCCCGCCCCGCTCTGTCATCAGACTAACGTGACCCACACAAGACGAATGGAGATTTCACTAAAAGTTTAAAAACTCAATTTAAGCCATCTAAACTGTCTAATCACACAGATTTGTCTCTGACAAGAACGTGGTTCGAGCGATATCACGTACAGGCTCCAACTCTTTCCAATGTTGATATTTTTACCGAATTGTTAGATGCTAATCGCAAGCTAACGGCTAAGCTAATGGGAGTCAACCACACCGCCTCTAGCGGCCGGAAATAGAAAAAAAGTCATCTCGTGATAAGTTTAAGTCTTGACTGCCACCTGTTGGTTAAAAGACGTTAACAGATGACTTCTCTCAAAACATCATAAAAAGTCAGCATTTTTATGGTGAAATACCATCTTTAGAATTGTTCTGTGCACAAACAAAAATCTCCTGTTTATTTTAAATACAGATTTTAGAATAACAGAGGTGCAGACAAACATTTTTGCTTATTTTAAATATTTAAGAGATTTAAAATAACATTCAAAAAAGCATCTTCTATTTGATTTTAACATTAAATCAAAAAACAAAATGATGGAGAACAGAGCATTTTCACATTAAGCTCTTCACATCTCTACATTTTAAACATAATTGGTGTACACATCTGTACACTTTTAGTTAAAAATTGCATTTTTTAACGTTTTTCTGTGTACAATTAATGACTCCAGTTTATTTTAAATAAGGAAATATTTAAAATAACAAACTACAAGCATCTCTCATTAAATCAGAAAAGATGGGAGAAGACAATTATGATAATAATAATAATAATGAATTCAATTTATAACGCACTTTTCATTAGTGAAAATCTCAAAGTGCTACACACATTGAATGTTACACACATTCATACACCGGTAGTGGCAGACTATCATGCAAGGTGCTTTCCAGTCCTACCAGGAGCAACTCTGGGTTAAGTGTCTTGCCCAAGGACATAACGACACATGGTGTGGGGAACCGGGATTCGAACCGCCACCCTTCCGATCGGGGAACGACTGCCATTACCACTACGCCACGGCCGCCCCATGATGAAGCTATACAGCTGCTCGCAGCAAAGCTTGAATTGTTAAGGCATAATAACAGACGAAGAAGAGAAGAATTTCACCAAAATAGCCTTGAGTTAAAACGTGAGATTAGACAAGTAAAAATAAAACGGTGTGCTGTAAAGGTTGTGAAGCTCACAGACAAAACAATGACCCGATCTGGTTCAAACAAAACCCAGTCGAAAAGGTCAAATCCCACTTGCTGGAGCTAAAAGGGACAAGGTCATCAACTCCCTCTCCTAAAATAGGCGAGAAGAAACATGTTTTTCAAACTAACAAACCACGAAATGTTGATGCCAGCTGGAACAGAGACCCATTATGGTTTAAAAGGATGAGCCCTGCTCCTGTCCCTGCACCTCGGACGAAACTGTCCGAGATAAGCAAAAAACCAACCACAAATGGTAGGTGTCCACTCTTTAAGAGACCCCCTGCGGTCTACACCGAGCAACGGCCCTGTCCCTGCACCTCGGATGAAACGGTCTGAGACATGCAAAAGGTCGCAAATGTTCCAGAAAAAAGGCACCAAACCTCCAAGCTCTGATGAGGTGGTGGATATAAGTTGGTTGTTTGAAAACTTGAATGATACAGAGGATGACCAAACTGGTACAATGAGTGACCTTGTCTTTGATAACCCAGAGCACATGAATAACTCAGAGCACACAGTTGATGACAAAGACTGCAAACAAATTGCTGATAGTCTGCAACATCCTGTAGGTCATGATGCTGTCAGCCGACAAGATGCTGTCAGTACACACGACTACACAGACAGAGTCACACGTGTACAGAACCGTGTGCCAAGACCTGTGAGGTTTCTGTGTAACCTTATACAAAGGGGGGTAAGCTAAGAAAGCTTACCTGCCTATCACACTGGAAGGTGTCCTCGCGCGTGAAGCCCTGGACGGCAGTGCTGATATAACTATTATGTCGGCCAAACTGTTCAAGGAGCTAAGGACCGCCGCTAACGGTGTTGACAGGCAAATACCCTTCGAGAAATGAGCTATTTAACTGCAGGGCCTCGCAGGGACGAGAACAGCCCTGACAGCTGTAGCTATGGTTCACATGCAGATTGGCAAAATGACACTATGCCACCCGGTATTTGTGTCTAAACTTGACTCATTCCCATTTTTGGTTGGCCAAGATTTTATAAACCGTTTCGACGCGATTATAGATTATGGTCAACAGACAATGTGGGCAACAGTGAGAAAACCCCTGCCAATAAAAGTGCCTCCTAGTTGTGATACAGACTACCTAACCGCAAGTACTGCAGAGGACACAAGGGACCCCTCATCTGAGGACAAGAGCCCAGTAAGTGAACTTTCAAAAACAGGTGAGGCTGAAGAGACCCAACAGTTGGACCAGACTCTGGCCCAACAAGAGAACCTCCTCTGCGAGCTGAAGCAATCAGCACTCACTGAACACTACCTACCACAGGTAGAAGAAGGTGTGGAGGTCCAAGGATCCCACGCCGAAGACGCTGTACTGTCCTCTGGGACAGGTAATTCGGCAATCAGCCAAGCTTTCAATGAAACCTTGGTTCAAGAGCATTTGAGTCCAGAAAATGACAGTCAACCAGACGCTGACAGTCACTTGGACATCATTGTTACAGATTTCGAGGACCCCTCATCAAACAAGGGGGGGCAAACTCACACTACAACAACAGTGACCCATCGCAGACTGACAAATCAGATACACCTGCGACTGCGCTGACGTTTGAGACACGCCTGAATTACACAGAAAGAGGTAAACGTAAGAAGATACGTTGGCCGAAGCCTAAAAGGTTCCTGTGTACTGTCTACTCTCAGCTGCGCGAACAGCTTAAACTAGACAATGGCATCCTAACTTGTGCCCATGGACGGACGTCCTCACCCGTGTTCGTGGTCCCCCATAACCACAGGGGGGTGATGTTAGGTCATGCCCAAGACAAAGACGAAACATCCTCAATTGTCTACGAAATCAAAATCAGCAAAGGCCGCAAAGAGCCAATTGCTAAATGGGTACATCGAAATCAGATCAAACCTTACAAGGCGTTCAATGACTCCACAAAAGACAAAGATCTCACAAACTCACCGACTTCATTGCTCCTCTTCGAGTCATGCTCATTCAAGTTACATCTCACTGCTTCTTGGTTATTTCTCTCGGAGCCGTGGGTCTGCTGTTAGCGGCTAGCTCTGTGCTAGCTTCCCCCGGTTTGGCTGGCGTGATGTTGACCTACTCCGCTTCGCAGCTGCTTGGACTTAACAACTGCTCCATTCCATCTTCTGTTTCCATCATCAAACAACTGGGACTTCTGCGTAGACCTCGTTACATCCATAGAGGCTCTCGAAAGAAATCTGTTTATTCTCGCTCTGAATTGATTCCGTCCGGGAGACGTGTCGCACCTCAACTACGTCATCAGAACGCTGCGTCTGTAGTCCCTTGTAGTCCGCAGCGCACGAGGTGGCAAGGAAAACGTGGAGTGGATTTCAGTCTGCTTAAACCGGTTCAAAAAGCTCCTACACCAACTAGCATTAAAATAGAACTTTTCAATGTACAATCACTATCCAATAAATCATGTCTAATTCATGATCACATCCTGGAGAAAAACTTGGACTTCATGTGCCTCACAGAAACCTGGCATCAACCAGACGTGTTCAGTTCTCTGAATGAAGCTTGTCCATCTGGATACAGTTATCTGCAGAGAGCCCGCAGCACTGGCCGCGGTGGTGGTCTGGCTGTAATTTACCGCAGTAATTTAAAATTGTCACATCTGTCTTCTCATAATTTTTCTTCTTTTGAATGTTTGGCCTTCAACTTCAAAGCCCCACTCCTGATGAACGTTATATTGATTTATAGACCTCCCAAACCACATGTTTCATTTAACTCAGAAATACATGACCTCCTCACTTTTTTCTGCACCTCCCCTGTAAAAACTATTTTTCTTGGCGATCTAAATATCCACATGGACAATTCCTCTTCCTCTCTGGCTACAGATTTGAAGTCTCTTTTGGAATCTCTCAACCTCACCCAACATGTGGACGCCCCTACGCACAACAGGGGGCATACTCTGGATTTGGTGATTACAGACACTGTACTTAATAACTTGTCTGTATATGACCTGGGTGTCTCAGACCACAGGGTCATCTCCCTGGAAGTGCCTTCAACTTCGCCTGCTTCTAACCCAAAACGACCTATCCAGTTCCGTGACTATAAAAACATTTCCCCTGAGGTTTTGTCTGCTGATCTTCACACCCTGACCGCTGTCAATCACTCATCTGCAGATGACTCTGTGGATTATTACAACCAATCTCTCCAGGAGCTTCTGGACCTACATGCTCCCCTGAAGTCAAGACTGGTGTCTTTCTCCCGTTCAGCCCCCTGGTACACTGATGAGCTGCGCAGGATGAAGGCAACTGGCCGTGCTATTGAGAGACGTGTAAAATCATCTGGTCTCTCTGTGCACAAGCAAGCGTACAAAGAACATCAGAAAGCGTACGCCTATTCGCTTAAAGAAGCACGCTCCAAATATTATTCCAACATCATCAACACCTGCCCTGGAAACTCTAAACAGCTCTTCTCCACAATAACTCATCTGCTTAATCCCATTAAACAAACTCATGAGGACTCTGTTCAAAAATGCAACCTGTTCCTCTCATCATTTAAAAACAAAGTTGACACTATCAGATCTCAGCTCCACAACCTCCCTGATCTTAGTGTACCATCTACCCGTCTGCTTTCTGGGACCCTGAGCAGCTTTGATGAAGTCGCTCAGAGTGAGGTAGAGACCATCCTCAAGAAAATGAAGCCTTCATCCTGCGCCCTGGATCCCTTCCCCTCGTCTCTCATAAAATCCAATCACTCTGCAATAAGCCCATTAATCACACAAATAATAAACAAGTCTCTACAATCTGGTCATGTTCCATTGCCTCTAAAAACTGCCATCATTAGGCCTCTTCTGAAAAAATCTAATTTGGATCCCGACATTTTTTCTAATTACCGCCCAATTTCCCACCTCCCATTTCTGTCCAAAGTGCTGGAGAAAGCAGTTGCTGCTCAGCTGCAGGACCACCTACAACAACACTCCCTGTATGAGAAATTCCAGTCTGGATTCAGAGCAGCTCACAGTACTGAGACAGCACTGCTGAGAGTAACAAATGATGTCCTCATGGCTGCTGACACTGGTTCTCCCTCCATCCTTGTCCTCCTTGACCTCACTGCAGCCTTCGACACTGTGGACCATAATATCCTCCTCCACCGTCTTCATGTGGAGGTCGGTCTCTGTGACATTGTCCTGGACTGGTTCAGATCTTTCCTCTCCGATAGGCTGGAATGTGTTAGCCTTGGCAATGCCACTTCCCAGACAGTCGGTGTCTCCTGTGGTGTCCCTCAGGGGTCAGTTCTGGGGCCCCTGCTGTTTTCCCTCTACATGCTGCCTTTAGGTCAAATTATCAATCAGTTCAACATTTCTTTTCACTGCTATGCCGACGACACGCAGCTTTACATCAGGACTGGAACATCATCATCATCCCTATCTCCGTCTTCACTCACTGTTCTCTCTGCCTGCCTGGAGGAAATAAAGGCATGGATGAATCAGAATTTTCTTCAATTAAACTGCTCGAAGACTGAGGCCATATTGATTGGCACCCCTCACCAGATACAAACATCAACTTTAACAACAATCTCCTTCTCTGGTCAAGACATCCCCCTCTCCACCTCTGTTACAAATCTTGGAATAAAAATGGACTCTCATCTTACATTTGAAAATCACATTAAGCATCTGTTTAAAACCTGCTTCTTCCATCTTCGAAACATCTCCAGACTTCGCCCATCTCTGACTTTTCCTGATGCTGAGAAACTCGTCCATGCCTTTGTCTCCTCCAGGCTCGACTACTGCAACTCCCTGTTTATTGGTATCCCTGGCAAAAACCTTCAGAAACTTCAATACATTCAAAACAGTGCAGCAAGGATTCTGTTGAGAGTTCGTAAATTTGAACATATTACACCCATTCTCCATAACCTCCATTGGCTTCCTGTCACCTACAGAATTCAGTACAAAACTGCTCTCATTACCCATCAATGCTTGCACGGCACTTCACCTGACTATCTAAAGGACATTCTTGCACCATATTCATCCACCCGGTCTCTACGATCACAGAACAGTAATTTCCTTCATATTCCTCGGACCAAATTGAGGACCATGGGAGACCGAGCATTCTGTGTGGCTGCCCCCCGCCTGTGGAACTCCCTCCCTGACGACCTGAGAGCTCCACAGTCACTGGTTGACTTTAAAAGCAGCATAAAGACCTTTCTTTTTAAGCAAGCCTATTCTGCCTCCACATGATTTTATCTTTGATCTTAGCTGATATCATTATTGATTTTACTTGATTTTATCACTTGTTTTATTTTATTTATTTTTTAAGCAAGCCTAATCTGCATCCACATGATTTTATCTTTGATCTTAGTCGATATTATTATTGATTTTATTTGATTTTATCACTTGTTTTATTTTGATCTTTGCTTTATTACACTTTGTAGCACTTTGAGATTTTTATTAATGAAAAGTGCATTATAAATGGAATTCATTATTATTATTATTATTATGGGATAATAAGGTCGCCCAAACACAAGTTAGTAAATAAACTAATCAGGTTAAACTACCGTATTTTCCACCCTATAAGTCGCATTGTCCAACATGAACTTAGAAACGCTAAGTCTAATACCCACAACAAAAACTAACCTTAACAACCGTTTAAATCCACGAGATTTAATTTGACCTCGGTTATAAAGTTGAGACCTGTTTTTCTTGTGTGTTGCATTTTGGAATCTGACGACAAGAGTGTGTCGAAGCAGTGAAACGTTGTTTCCTTGTTGTTTAGTCATTACTGTTGTCATTATTTGAGATATTGTTTTGGTTCTGAACACTCCCAGCCAAAAAGGTTTTGTATTAACATTGGTTAATGCATAATATGGATTTAACTATGCCAACATGCAGTTCGTTTTGTTAAATCTCAATCGTTGAAGAGTCAATGTAGTTTAAAGCTACTCAAGGTACCATAAACTACACTGGTCTCACAATTTCTAAATTGAACCGATTCGATCGTTTCTATTCTAGATTATCTATTCATTTTGATGAGTCTCGCCATAGACTTCAAAATTTATTAGGAATACCAAATCCTACGTCGTTCGACTAAAAGACAACAGACATTTAGACCAAACTATATTTTCTTTTTCTATTTTAGTTTAACTTAAACTAGGCATCCCTTAGAGATAGGGTGAGAAGCTCAGTCATCCGGGAGGGACTCGGAGTAGAGCCGCTGCTTCTCCACATCGAGAGGAGCCAGTTGAGGTGGCTCGGGCATCTGGTTAGGATGCCTCCTGGACGCCTCCCTGGTGAGGTGTTCCGGGCATGTCCCACCGGGAGGAGACCCAGAGGAAGACCCAGGACACGCTGGAGGGACTATGTCTCTCGGCTGGCCTGGGAACGCCTTGGGATTCCCCCAGAGGAGCTGCTCCAAGTGGCTGGGGAGAGGGAAGTCTGGGCCTCCCTACTTAGGCTGCTACCCCCGCGACCCAACCCCGGATAAGCGGGATGGATGGATGGAATAGGCATTACAGTTTGGATGTTACTGCAGGTAACGTCACTCAGGCTGTTCTTTCTAACATATTCAGTAGAAAGTAGCCTTGGGATGCCTACTGATCAGAGGCAGTCGTTCACTCTAGCATACATTTTACTGAGCATTTCAAGGGCGTGAATGGATAACGTTCCCATAGCAAGTATGTTGCACAGAGAGAACATGACTGAAAGGGAACTGAAAGTTATGCACCATAACTCATGTTCCCTGAAGGAAGGGAACGAGGTGCAACATAACTGGCCCTTTTCAATGCTGAAAGCTCGGTGAAGTGCACTTTTCAGAGGAAGATGGAGGGGCGCACGCCGCTTAAGTAGCCAGAGGGTGGGGCCTCTGGCGCGGCAGTGACGCCCCTAGCCGTAAAGACGTGAGTGTATTCCTTCAGATAATCGCGCGGGGGCACAATTCCCATAGCAAGTATGTTGCACCTCGTTCCCTTCCTTCAGGGAACATGAGTTATGGTGCATAACTTTCAGATATCCAGTGTGTGCTGCAGTGGTAAATTTTGTTTCATGTTGTATATTTCCCATTCATGCTCCATGGATTCAGCGGTAACTTCCTCGTTCGAGCCAACGCAGACAGCCTGTCCCTCAGAGAAGCGATGGTTCGCTCAGGGACCGTCAACAAAGTACTGTGTACAGTACTTT
>JBBPBX010030146.1:11813-25900 GCA_038048925.1 Garcialebias charrua
CTGTTCTCATTCAAAAGATGCAAAGCGATGCAGATATGTGACACAAATTTATTAATTTCCCCTTCTTAATCCCTTATCTGGAGTTTTCTTTTGGTTTTTTCCCCCAAAAGTTAAGTAATCGCTCCTTCTCCTCCACCCTCCTGCTGAGTAAAATGAGAGAGACAGCAGGCTCAATTCGTTGCTGTAAAATGAACACGGAAATGCCTCAGGTTGTCACGAGAAATAAACTCGGGTTTTAGTTGCTGAGCGAGTCCCATCAGATTTTCTGGTGTTTTGGTGAGCTGGACCAGCGATCCATGGTTTGATTTTATTGTATTAAAACGTTTTATAACATATGATATAAACACAGAATTTGCGCAGCAAGAGAAACGCTGCAGAGGGGGCGGAGCAGTTGTCAGTCAAGTTCAGCTGCTGAACTTCAGCAGAGGGGGGTGGCTGAGGGGAGGGAGCAGAATGGTTTCCCTGTTCAAATTATCCAATGGTTTTGTTCCTAATCAGAGGCCAACGCCTCCAGCAAGAAACGGTTTTCAATGGGAAAATTCCAGACCCTTGTGTGAAGCGAAGTGAAGCACAGGGTATGGTTTCAACCAGGCTAGTACTTTCCCAATCACGTGAGCAATATTAAAGTTGACAATCTAATGTCGTGTGGATTTTTTTTTCTCGTGTACAAGCGTACTTTGAAAAACCACGAAAGAGCGAGTCTGCAAAAGCGAGGGATTACTGTATTGGCAAAAAGTAAAAACTGAATTTGTGTGAATTTATTTGATACTTTGAATAAATAAATAAAAAATACCAAAATGTTTGTAAAATAGTGTGCAGAGAAAAATGCCAGTTGGGTCTACAAACTTTAATTTCTTTTCAATCAAAAGCTTCAGTTTGGATGCTTACTTAAACGCTTTCTCCTTTATTTTGGAATGTGCAACTTCAACTAACTCCTACTCACAGGGCAATTGTTGTTTTTACACGAATTATTATTTTGAAAGGAATTTTCTTAAATGTATTACTAACCCCTTAACTGTTTTAGTAACAGCTCAGTGTATACGTCTACTGATCAGGCCTTTTCCATAAAATAATTCTAAATCAAATATATCTAAATTTGTTACTTTGATGTTGTTTTACAGAGCACAGCCGTTCAAGGCAGCAAGTTACGTCTTCCTGGCTACTTATCTGGCAAAGGATTTCAGGCAGGTGAAGAGGGAACTTTGATCAAAGCTGCCGTGCTGAAAGCTCGAACGCAAACAATCGGTGGTGAGTGGAACGATAATAATTTATTTTCTGATTGATGATCCCTGACTTCTTTATACAGAAATAAAAACTGATTTTTTTACAAGTTCCCTGCAGGTTTGTGAATATTTTTCTGAATTCACTTTGTCACCGTTTTGTTCTCGTTTTGTGTTTGTAGCTTATTAAACAGATTTTTTAAAATTAATTAATTACATTTATTATTTACATTAGCAAAAAATCATGAACCAATTAATGGATTTTAATAATATTTATTAAACATAATCATTGGATGAACATATACAATTGATTAACATATAGAGTCAGTCCAACTTCAGATATTACAAATTATAATATTACAAAACACAGCAATGTTTATAACTCAAACTACTTTACAGATATGAGGCAAAAACTCGGGCGTGGGAGGAGTTCGGAGAGGCCATGGAGCATGACTTCCGTACGGCTTCGAGGCGATTCTGGTCCACCATCCGGCGTCTCAGGGGGGGAAGCGGTACGCGACCAACACCATTTATGGTGGGGATGGCGTGCTGTTGACCTCAACTCGGGATGTTGTGAGTCGGTGGGCGGAATACTTCGAAGACCTCCTCAATCCTACTGGCACGTCTTCCACTGAGGAAGCAGAGCCTGGGGACTTTGGGTCGGGCTCTCCAATCTCTGGTGCTGAGGTCACCGAGGTGGTTAAAAAGCTCCGCGGTGGCAGGGCTCCGGGGGTGGATGAGATTCGCCCGGAGTTCCTTAGGGCTCTGGATGTTGTAGGGTTGTGTTGGCTTACGCGACTCTGCAATATCGCGTGGACATCGGGGGCAGTTCCCTTGGATTGGCAGACTGGGGTGGTGGTTCCCCTATTCAAAAAGGGGGACCGTAGGGTGTGTTCCAACTATAGGGGGATCACACTCTTAAGCCTCCCTGGTAAGGTCTATTCAGGGGTTCTGGAGAGGAGGGTCCGTCGGATAGTCGAACCTCGGATTCAGGAGGAGCAGTGTGGTTTTCGTGCTGGTCGTGGAACACTGGACCAGCTCTACACCCTCAGCAGGGTCCTGGAGGGTGCGTGGGAGTTTGCCCAACCAGTTTACATGTGCTTTGTGGACTTGGAAAAGGCATTCGACCGCGTCCCTCGGGGGGTTCTGTGGGGGGTACTCCGGGAGTATGGGGTACCAGGCCCATTGATATGGGCTGTTAGGTCCCTGTACGACCGGTGTCAGAGCTTGGTCCGCATTGCCGGCAGTAAGTCAGGCTCGTTTCCAGTGAGAGTTGGACTCCGCCAAGGTTGCCCTTTGTCACCGATTCTGTTCATAACTTTTATGGACAGAATTTCTAGGCGCAGCCAAGGTGTTGAGAGGATCCGTTTTGGTGGCCTTAGAATCGCTTCTCTGTTTTTTGCAGATGATGTGGTCCTATTGGCTTCATCAGATCGTGATCTACAGCTTTCGCTGGAGCGGTTTGCAGCCGAGTGTGATGCGGCCGGGATGAGGATCAGTTCCTCCAAATCCGAGGCCATGGTCTTGAGCCGGAAAAGGGTAGCATGCCCTCTCCGGGTCGGGGAGGAGGTCGTGGAGGTCCTGAACAAAGTTCAGTCAGGTCATCAGGACGGTTTATTTTTTTATTTTTTATTTTGTTGAGATGTTTCGACAGGGGGAGAGGGTGGGCCCCAGAAACCATCTTATCCCCAGCAAACTGGGTAAAAAAATGTTTTAAGTTCAGATGACTGGACTGAACTTTGTTGGATTTTCCACCTGGATTATTGAGCATGAACTTTGAGTTTTTGGACCATTTTGGCTTCAGCTGCCTCAGAGGAGTCAGCGGGGGAGAGGGCGGACTACAGAAACCATCTCAACATCAGCAAACTAGTTGGTCCACTATATGGGTTTGCTGCTTGGCTCCTCGGACTGATGAAGTCCTTTGGATGAAGGACAGAACGTCTCAACAAAAAAAAAAAAAAAAAGAAACCGTCTAGATGACCTGACTTAACTTTGTTGGACTAAATAAATAATGTTATTTTTAAGGTTTGGCCAAAGTCTGTCTTTTCTACAAATAAAATAATTGGAGTCTAAAACTCTGACATTAAAGACAATGGATGAAAAGCATTCCCTCTAGGATCGTGAGGCCTTTAATATTTTGTTTTTGTTTTCTTGTTACTAGAGTTGAAGAAAAATTCCAGCCGACCGGGCAGTAAAGCCGGAAGCAGAGGGAGCAGTCGCAGAGGGAGCGACGCCTCAGACTTTGACATTTCAGACATCCAGTCTGTGTGTTCGGACGCATCCGAGACAGTTGGAGAAACCACTCGAGCGACGCCGCGCTCTGCATCCCGCCAACACGGAGGGAAACCCTCCAAGATCCCTACTCCTCAAAGAAAAACCACTTCCACAAGCAAACTGGCCAAGGGATCCAAGCAATAGTCAGTGGCCTTGAAACCAAACAACCCAGGAGCTAATTGCACCCTAAAAACAGAAGACACTGGAGAAGTTGACCTTAAGAGACTGCAGATGTGTTGAGTGTTATTTAAATTGTTGCAAAGATGTAAAATATTCTGTTAAGAGGCAATATGGTTTAATATGTGAGAATGGAATGTTGATGGCCTTGCGTATTTGTTTTTAATGTATTTTATTTTTTGTGAATTTATTTTTTATTTTTATTAAACTTCATTTTATTTATGCAAATCCCATAGAGGATTGATAAACACTAGAAAATTGCGGGGGTAGCCATGTTTAACAATTCTTCAGACTAATGAAGGGCAACAAGAGCAGGGGTGGTGTTTGGAAAGTTACCGAATGTACTGTAATTTATCACCGGTGATGTTTGGAGGAGATGGTGCATTATTGTACCACTTCAGGCACTGCAAATATTTATTTAAGTGCTATGTTATACTGCCAACTTGCATTTAAAAGGGCAATGCAATATAGAACAATAATCCTTAGTAAGCACTCCGGAAAGCTTTGAAAACTCTATTCACGAGTGGTAGCAGAAACCTTGTAAGTATGAAGCTTTCAAAACGTCTTCGTTTGTTTGTCAGCCACTGCAGCCTGGCTTTTGTTCCACCACTTTACAGAAGTGTGTTTTCTTGGGGAGGTGCCACTCCACGTAGCTACTCTCTGTGCAGTCATGTCTATGTACGGTCTTTTCGTCCAGCTCAAATTATCACTGTAACTTTACTTTGTAATAAACCTGCTTGCAAAAAAAGCCGCCCGAAACAACTGCGTTCACAGAATGTGCGTTTTTCGATCTCACTTATTTGGATTTATGCTTTTCTGATTTAAATGAAGTTGCTCGGTGGTCTTTTTCTTTGCAGTCCGCCTTTGAGTGGCGATTTAGTCGAGGTGGAATGTTTGCAGAGCGTCTTGTATTTGGCTGTGAAATGCCTCGTCTTTTTCGCAGTTAGAACGTGCTGATGAGAAAGCGCCATCTCCATTGAACAGGCACATGAACAATGGTTGTTTTTAAAAGAAAATATAAAAATGGATTAATTGAAATGTTTTTTTTTTTTCAAAGACATGCATCAATGCATGAGCAAATGCACAAAATATCTTAGGATCTGCACTGACAAGTTATTGGATAACTTTTGATAATAACTCTCATTCCTGCAACAATCTAGGTATTTTTTTCTTCTCAGTGGTTCCAATTCTCATGGTGTTTTCCTGCCTCAATGTGTCCACTGAGCTTCATCATTGTGACTGTCCACATTACTAGCCTATAGGAAGAGATGGATCCCCAGGGACCACAGGTACAGTGGAGCTCAGGGGTCAAGGTCCACTGAGATCCAGAGCTGTCCGTGTGAATGGTCCTCCTATTCAGCTCAAACACCGGCACTCGGATGGCACTTTAAACTAGGATATATAGCCTCACGACTGCAACTGAAACATCCATCTGCAGGAGCTCCAGTGCTTGAAATGCAACGTAAGTCAACATTTTCTTTTTATATCAATCACACAGTGCTTTTGATAGATGTCAATAAAAGATGTGAGTAATACGGTATTTTTGCAGAGCAAATTTAATTATTTGATCGTTAATGAGAAGATATGGTACTATCTGAATACAGCCATTGAGACCCTAAAATGATCAGAAAGATTTGTGTAGATATTTGACATCTAAAAAAAAAAACCACACACTTAAAACATCAGTTAACATTTCCTCCCCCAAAAACATGTTAAATTTACTGTTTGCAGCTTTCTGTATTTCCATTTTTTTATATACAGCTGTACATGTGTGAAGAAAAGAGACATGCTGGCTTCTTATCAGCAACCTAATCCTACATTCTTATAGCACTAAATCTTAATTTAAATCTTCTTAAATTATTAATGTCTTAATCTGTCGTACAACAGGCACTGACAGCCTCTGACTTCAAATTGTCAAACATGCCAGCCTTCAAGCCTATGCTGGTGTTTGCAGCTTTCTTTTCCATCTTGGGATTTGCTCAGAGTGAAAAGTTGCCAAGTAAGTTCAAAATTTAAAGTACATTTGATGACAATAGCATGTTTTAAAGGGGAACTGGATACTGTAATTATATTCATAATTATCCAGTTCCGCTTTACAAGCTTTGGTGTTGTAGTGCGAAGTTGTACTGGTGCGCTAATTTTCCACAACAAAGAAAGAGATTCAAAATGTCTTACAGGTATTTTCTTGTTAAATTAAATACATTATGAAGAAATATGTAATGATGGATTGTATTCTGTAAATTTTCCCCGACCATACATGCTGCACTTCCACATTCTCACCAGCAGATGTCAGTGTTTTGTCGGTTCGTGGTTCATTATACTGCATAGTTTTATCCTGCTC
This sequence comes from Garcialebias charrua, assembly GCA_038048925.1. Taxonomy (NCBI): domain Eukaryota; kingdom Metazoa; phylum Chordata; class Actinopteri; order Cyprinodontiformes; family Rivulidae; genus Garcialebias; species Garcialebias charrua. Next base: position 17,826 of record JBBPBX010030146.1, read on the forward strand.
TGTGTAAATGGGACTATTATGAGGTCATTCTTGGTTTACCCTGAGTTCAAGAAGCTTTAATGTCCTGCAGCTGAGGCTCACTGTCACCATTAATGAACAAGTTAGCATAACCGTCCTGCACAGTAGTGAACTTTCCTTAAATTTGCCTGGAAAAAAAATTACAATTTTCTTCCTTAGGTCATAAAATTAGTCATTAGAACCTTCACTGGCTTTCATCTACACTTTCTAATGTCACAGTCATGTACTCAGTGTTTAGAAATATATCTATGGGATAAAAAAAACCTCACCTTAATGGTGTAAATAGATTACATCGTACCTGTTAGTACAAATGCATTATTTCCAACAATGAATAATGCAGCTTTTTTTTAAAGAACTGTGATAGAAGCATTAGCATTCAGAAGTAAAGTCTAGTTCTTTTGGTGTTGAAATGGTCTGTTGAGCTAAAGCCAGTGTTTGTTCTGAGAGGTTTTGACCTGCTGGAGGAGTTTCGACTGAACGAGTTGAGAGGCGTGAGGAGGGTGGATGGATCTCAACCTGAGGCTGTGGCTTACCGTGTCAACCCCTCCATCCATCTACGGAGAACCATGAGGTACAGTTTGAGCTAATCAAGCTAATCAAAAAGAAGCTGGGAAAAACTGTGACAACTGTATATATTTTTAAGTTTGGTCTAACAGGTGATCTTGAATTTGAGGTTTTTCACCTGGTTGTTAGGTATACTTTTAATTTGACCACATCCAGGATATGGTTAAATGTAAAACATACTTCAGTATTTTGAAAATCAAATGCAACATGTAAGTAGTTCCTCTGCTCGGCACCTTGTAAACTTTTTTGTACATAATGTACATTATTAAATCATTTCTCATACCTGTCTGTCTAAAATACTTTATTTTAAAGGTCCACTAACATGATGTTTGAATTATGCATAAAATTGCTCTACATACTGTATATATGTTGTATCATTCAACTATGTTTGTTTGTACAATAAAATGATAAATCAATTCAATTTTGATTTCAAAGTGATTTTAAACTTTGCGCCGTGTTTATTCACAGGAAATCCGATTACACGCGAATGCAACATCTGTGACGTAGCATTAGGCAGAGGGCTCTGGTATTAGGTACGTCTCTTGAACGCCCCTTTTACATATTAATGGCGGACAATTTAAAACCAGACGAATTTAGCAATCTAAGTGAAGATTTGAGCTATTTGTCTTCAGTTTGGGAAGCCGAAAATAGTTCGGGTGATGGAACAAGAAACAGCAGGATCTAATTTAGGTCTGCAGCCGTATGAGACTTACCGTTCAGGTGGAGCGAGGGGGGGTCCGAGTGGTGCAGCTTTGTTTTGTCCATTCTTGACGAAGTATTTCATCTTTTGGGAAAGTGAAAAGGCTCACTTGTTCACTGATGATATTAGAACACCCAAATGCGACACAACGTAACGGCATTTTTCAAGTAAAAAAAAAAAGATCTGCAGACAGACACAGACTGCCTCTGCCCAAAACTACGTCACAGATGTTGCATTCGCGTGTAATCAGATTTCCCGTGAATAAACATGGCGCAAAGTTTAAAATCACTTTAAAATCAAAATTGAATTGATTTATCATTTTGCTCGTATACAAACATAGTTGAATGATACAACATATATATGTAGAGCAATTTTATGCATAGTTCAAACATCATGTCAGTTTAACTTCTATCTCTTGAAGCCTTAAAGACCCACTGACATGATTTTTTAATTTTCATAAAATTGCTCAATATATATATATTTTATCATTTAAATATGTTCATTTTTGCAAACAAAATGCTAAATCACTTTAATTTTGCTTTAAAAGTGATTTTGAACTTCAAGCCGTGTTTAATCATGGGAAATCCAATTACACACGAACGCACCATCTGTGATGTAACACTGGGCAGAGGGCTCTGGTCTCTTTAATAGCGGACCATTTAAAACCAGACGAATTTATCAATCTATGTGAAGATTTGAGCTATTTGTCTTCATTTTGGGAAGCAGAAAATAGTTTGGGTGATGGAACAAGAAACAACAGGATCTAATTTAGGTCTGATGCTGTATCAGACTTACCTTCATGTCGAGCTGCTCATACCTGCGCACTGTGACAAGCCCAGAGCTCTGCCCGGTGTGACATCACAGATGGTGCGTTCGGGTGTAATCAGATTTCCCATGATTAAACACGGCTTGAAGTTCAAAATCACTTTTAAAGCAAAATTAAAGTGATTTATCATTTTGTTTGCATAAAGGAACATATTTAAATGATAAAATATATATATTTTGAGCAATTTTATGAATAGTAAAAAAATCATGTCGGTGGACCTTTAAAAGCCAAGTCTTTTCTATGGAAAAGATGAAACTAAAGAAAATACAGTGGTTTCTTTTTCTTTACCGCTTGCCAAGCAAACCACTTGGTATAATTATGCAAATGTGTGGCAAGATGTGGTAGCAAAATTACACTGCAAGGTTAGGCAACAGCTTTCAGATCTTTATTTAATCTAATAATCATAGGAAGACATGAGCTATTAAGTTAACCACGTTCATGTTGTTTGATGTCATTTTTCATTTAATACTATCCATCCATCTTTCACTTGTCTGGGATTGGGTTGCAGAGGCAGTAGGTTTAGGAAGAAAACTGAGATGTCTCTCTACAACTTTGGGGAATGTCAAGGCGTTCCCAGATCAGATGGGAAATATAATGTCAAAATGAGTTGTGGGTCTTCCTGGGTCTCCTCAGTGGGATGTGCCTTAAAAAACTCCAAAAGGAAGCATCCATGAAGCATCCTAATCAAATGTCCAAAACACTCAGCTGGCTTCTTTTGATGTGAAGTAGCAGCTGTTCTACTCTGAGCTCCTCTCAGGTGAAGGAGCTGCTCACCTCATCTCAGGCTAAACCCACCACACAGGAAGCCCACTACATAGGAAGCCCACTACACAGGAAGCCCACTACACAGGAAGCCCACTACACAGGAAGCCCACTACACAGGAAGCCCACTACACAGGAAGCCCACTACACAGGAAGCCCACTACACAGGAAGCCCACTACACAGGAAGCCCACTACACAGGAAGCCCACTACACAGGAAGCCCACTACACAGGAAGCCCACTACACAGGAAGCCCACTACACAGGAAGCTCATATCAGTCACAAGTGTCTGTTTTTTTTGTTCTTTCGGTCAGCGTTGACTGTTAGACCTAAGCTCATTCTTCACTACTGCAGACTGGAGCAACACACTCATTACCGCGGACAAGTCTCCAATGTGTTAACATACTGTATTTTGCCATCACATGGAAGCAGGGTACAAAATGTAAAAGTTTTTTTTATACATATAATGAAACCCTTCTGCGTTCTCAAAGGCTCTTAATAGTTTTGTAAGAATAAAAAGTTTTCTTTCTCTGAGCTGATTGCTCTGATTGAGCCTACAGACCTTCTTCTTCTTCTTCTTTTGGCTTTTCCCTCTTCAGGGGTCGCCACAGTGAGTCATCCTCCTCCACCTCACTCTGTCCTCTGCATCCTCTGTTCTTACTTCTACCTTCATGTCCTCTCTAACTACATCCATATATCTCCTCTTTGGCCTTCCTCTGTGTCTTTTTCCTGGCAGCTGCATTTCTAACATCCTTCTACCAATATACCCACTGTCCCTCCTCTGGACATGTCCAAACCATCTCAGTCTGGCCTCCCTAACTTTATCTCCCAGTTGTTCAACATGTGCTGTACCTCTGATGATCTCATTCCTGATCTTATCCATCCTTGTCACTCCTAAGGAGAACCTCAGCATCTTCATTTCTGCTACTTCCAGTTCTTTCTCCTGTCTTTTTGTCAATGACACTGTCTCCAGACCATACAACATAGCTGGTCTCACCACTGTCTTGTAAACTTTTCCTTTGACCTTTGCTGACACCTTTTTGTCACAAATCACTCCTGAAACTTTTCTCCATCCACTCCATCCTGCCTGGACTCTCTTCTTCACCTCTTTACCACATTCCCCATTTTCCTGGACAGTGGACCCCAAGTACTTGAAGTCCTGCACCTTTGTGACCTCTGCTCCTTGTAGCCTCACTGTTCCACTGGCCTCCCTCTCATTCACACACATGTACTCTGTCTTACTACGGCTGACTTTCATTCCTCTTCTTTCAAGTGCATACCTCCACCTCTCCAAGTTCTCTTCCACCTGTTCCCTGTTCTCACCACAGATCACAATGTCATCTGCAAACATCATAGTCCATGGGGATTCCTGCCTGACCTCATCTGTTAGTCGGTCCATCACCAGAGCAAACAAGAAGGGGCTCAGAGCCGATCCTTGATGCACTCCCACCTCCACCTTGAAGCTATCTGTCACTCCTACAGCACATCTCACCACTGTCCTGCTGTCTTCATACATGTCCTGTACCAGTCTAACATACTTTTCTGCCACTCCAGATTTCCTCATGCAATACCACACCTCCTCTCTTGGTACCCTGTCATATGCTTTTTCTAAATCCACAAACAAACAATTGAGTTCTTTCTGACCCTCTCTGTACTTCTCCATCAACATCCTCAAAGCAAAGATGGCATCCGTGGTGCTCTTTCTAGGCATGAAACCATACTGCTGCTCACAGATAGTCGCCTCTCATCAAAGTCCAGGTTCCACAACTCTCTCCCAGATATTCATTGTGTGACTCATCAACTATAGTTGCTACAACTCTACATCACCCTTGTTCTTTATGGGCACCAGCACACTTCTCCTCCATTCCTCAGGTGTTTTCTCACTCTCAAATATGCCCTTGAATATGTGAGTCGAAAACCTCACTGCCATCTCTCCAAGACATTTCCAAACCTTCACTGGTATGTCATCAGATTCAACCGCCTTCCCCATCTTCATTGTTATCAGAGATTTCTGAACTTCGCCCTCACTAATCTTTCCCACATCCTGCTCCACATTTTCTATGACCTGTACTCTTATTTCTCTTTCATTCTCTTCATTCAGTACTTATACTTTGTAAGTATAGTAAAACATTTTAAACGTATATTCAATCCTTTTCAGTTCATTTATGCAGCACCAAGTCACAACAGAAGTAATCTCAGGGCACCGAACAGAAACATTCACAAACATAAAAAGCAAGTTAGTAGCATTAATAATCTGAAGAGCAGACTGCTTTGAGTTTAACTTCATCACAGACTCTCATCTTGAATATGACAAAGCTTTCTAAAACTTAGTTTTGTGTCACAGGGATATGTATCCAGATGGTCTTCCTTCAGAATACTCCGTCATTGCAACATTCAGGTTGACCAAAGACGCTGCCCAGACATCCTGGGACCTTTGGCAAGTAAGTGACCCAGAAGAACGAGAGCAGGTCGGCCTGCGTTTCCAAGGCGATGCTCGTTCGCTAGACTTCTTCTACACCAGCCTCAATGGGAACCAGATGCTGAGGACATTCCATCATGTAGAAAAGCTGTTTGATGGAGAATGGCACAAATTGGCTCTGAGTGTAAAGGGCAGCCAAGTAAAGCTACTGATAGACTGCGAAGAGGTCAAAGTGGAACCTATCGATGAGCCGAGGCCAGTCATCTACCAAGGATACACCTCCATCGTCAAACGGGCTGTAGGAGGTCGCTCACCTTCTGTATGTTCACAACTTCAATGAGAATTAATGAATATTTATTGAGTTTTTATTATACATTCATAATATTTCACATTATGGCTTGTTTCTACCAAGGTGGACCTTCAGCAAATGGAAGTGTCATGTGATCCAGAGCAGGCGTCTTCAGAGAGCTGCTGTGAGCTCTCCAGTGTGGTGGGTCATCCTTCTTCTAGCACTGTTAAACTCCAGGGTTTTTTTTATGCTTTTTTTAATGGGTGGAGTTTCAAAACTCTTCTGGTACTTAACTGTCCTCTGCAGTGTGGAGGATATGCTGAGATCGGTCTAACAGCTGGAAGAGCGACTTGCAAATGTATGCATGGACAACCTGGCATTCAGGGCCCTCCAGGGCCAAAGGTGAGTGCACCTGCACAGGAAGCTGGCTGAACATGAACACACATTGAATCTCAGCTGACATATTAATTTATGCCTTTTATTCTACAGGGTCACAGGGGTCTTCCAGGAAAACCCGGAGACCAAGGAAGACGGGGGAACTGGGTAAATAAATACAATCGGCCTCTTAGCCACTCAAACATCAAGCAGAGTTGATCCATTCCCAGCAGGAGCAACATTCACCTCTTCTGGACACATCCCAATGTGATAAGCTGACTTGTTAGGGATATTGTAAAATGTTTATTCCTAAAACAGTAGCAATGCTCTGGAAAATGGTAATATACAGTAGTCACCCGCTACTTCACGGCACATTTATCGCGGACTCGCTCTATTGCGGTTTTTCAAAATAAGAGTGGACATGACACACAATTGGCTGATTGCTGGATGAGCCGCACGATCGGCATGGGATTTTTATTTAAAATTAATTATTTAAAATTGTTTAGCCCCTGCTGCACATTTATGCAGCCCAGAACTGCAGGATAAACTTCCTGCTGCAACTGATCAGCTGTTCACAGTGTAGAACAGAGAAGTGGGCGTGGTCAAGAGCGCTTGCAGGTGGAAAAGAGCAGAGGAGGCAGGGAGCTGAAATCATGACATTCTGTTCGCTTTTAGAGCGTTTAGAGTTTAGAAACATTGTTGAGAATATTAGAAGTGTGGGAAGGGTTTAAAACACCTATATATATATATATATATATATATATATATATATATATATATATATATATATATATATATATATATATATATATATATATATATATTAGGGGTTGAACGAGTACATAATTTTTAACCTCGACATTAACATAAAAAAACTCGAACGACGCTCGAGTAGCCGATGACGTCACAGTGTCTTACGATGCAAAATAAATAAATAAATATAAATGCCTAAAAACGTCTTTACAAAAAGAAAAAAAAGACCAACAAAGCATTGGGAGCATTTATTATGCTCCTATCATTTATCATACTGCACATAAGTCACAGGAAAAACAAAACTATTAGTTATATTAATAATATTAAAAGTGAAAGTATAAGGCGATGAAAACCGAAACTTAAAAAACAAATGGGGCCACAGCCACACCGTACCACCGCCTGCAGCTGTGCAATTTAGGTTTACTTTTAGAGATTGTGTTTATAGATTTTTAATAGCTCTAGAGAGATTAATATTTGTTTCTTTTTCTTTGTTAAACGAGAGAGATGAAGCCGTTTCGACCGTGTTATATATGGGACCTGCATTGCAACACTGCCCTCTGCTGTCACAACAATCTACTACGGTGTTCATAGAAAAAGAACGTCAACAGGATGTTTCAATGAGTGGCGCAATTTATACAATTATAAACTGTTTTACCTTTTTGACAAGACGGCCTGCTCCATTAACATCCGTGCGCACACAGGAATCCATTTTGTAGCGTCTACTAAAAGCTAAAAGCTGCCCCGCGCGCTGTGAAATGTGAAATGTGACGTCACTACGGGTACCCGAGGTGGACAAAAAAGCCTCGATAGAAGTCAAAGCACTCGAGTTGTCGAAAACTCGGGTACTCTGTTAATGCACTAATATATATATATATATATATATATATATATATATATATATATATATATATATATATATATATATATATATATATATATATATATATACATATATATATATATATATACAGGTAGTCCCCGATTTACGAGCGCTCTGATCTACGAGGTTCCAGACTTACGAGCTGGCGAATTATTGGAAAAAACGCAAAAAATACTGAGTTTTCCTGTGTTTTTTCACCACAGTTCGTTAGCTAAACATGTGGACACACGTTTCCGATCATTTTTATGCACTCATAAGCAGTTTTTCGATGAAAAACGAGTGTTTGTAGTCGCGCTAGCAAAACCGTTCCAATTTACGAGCGAATTTCCGGACTTACGAGAAGCGTGGCGGCCGTTCCAAATTACGAGATTTCCGGTTTACGAGCGCCTCGTTGTAACGGATCTCGCTCGTAAATCGGGGACTACCTGTATATATATATATATATATATATATATATATATATATATACATATATACATATATATATATA
>JBBPBX010030147.1:5531-15533 GCA_038048925.1 Garcialebias charrua
TATATATTATTATATATATATATTATATATATATATATATATATATATATATATATATATATATATATATATATATATATATATATATATATATATATATATATATATATTAGGGGTTGAACGAGTACATAATTTTTAACCTCGACATTAACATAAAAAAACTCGAACGACGCTCGAGTAGCCGATGACGTCACAGTGTCTTACGATGCAAAATAAATAAATAAATATAAATGCCTAAAAACGTCTTTACAAAAAGAAAAAAAAGACCAACAAAGCATTGGGAGCATTTATTATGCTCCTATCATTTATCATACTGCACATAAGTCACAGGAAAAACAAAACTATTAGTTATATTAATAATATTAAAAGTGAAAGTATAAGGCGATGAAAACCGAAACTTAAAAAACAAATGGGGCCACAGCCACACCGTACCACCGCCTGCAGCTGTGCAATTTAGGTTTACTTTTAGAGATTGTGTTTATAGATTTTTAATAGCTCTAGAGAGATGAATATTTGTTTTTTTGTTTGTGAAACGAGAGAGATGAAGCCGTTTCAACCGTGTTATATATGGGACCTGCAATAAAACACTGCCCTCTGCTGTCACAACAATCTACTACGGTGTTGAAGCAAAGAACGTCAACAGGATGTTTCAATGAGTGGCGCAATTTATAAAATTATAAACTGTTTTACCTTTTTGACAAGACTGGACCAGCTTCATAGATCCGTGCGCACAAAGGAATCCATTTTGTAGCGTCTACTAAAAGCTAAAAGCTACCGCGCGCTCTGTTTTTATCACGTGATGACGTCACTACGGGTACCCGAGTTGGACAAAAAAGCCTCGATAGAAGTCAAAGCACTCGACCTGTCGAAAACTCGGTTATTCTGTTAATGCACTAATATATATATATATATATATATATATATATATATATATATATATATATATATATATATATAATATAGGTGTGTGTGTGCGTTTATTTACATATATATAATCTAGGTATGTGTGTGTGTGTGTGTTCATAAATGAACCCTAATGTTTGTATACTGTACTCTTACTTTCAGATGGGCTTGACAGGAGTGTGGAGCTGTAAACACCACCACAGTCACATGCAGAATGACTGTTGGAATGTGGATTGACATAATGTCAGAACAAACCAAGGACCTTATTCTATGGTTGCCCCGTGAAACAATTAAAGCAACATGTTTTGCAGAAAGCTAAAAACTTGGGACTCCAGAAGTGAATCATACATGCAAATAACACTGTGAAATATTTATTGGCTGTTTCTCCCTCTGGAATAATCATGTTTATTTCAGATGCTTATGGTGGTAAATGCAGTGACAGGTTTATAACACAGAACTCTGGGTTTCTGGACTATCTGCGTGCTGGAGATCAGGTGATGGGTGATCGTGGTTTCACAGTGAGGGACCTGCTGCAAGAGCTATGGTGTCAATTTAATCATTCCAGCATTCACACGCAAAGGATGCCAGCTTATTTCAAGTGAGAAGACATTAAATGTAAACATTTTTCTCAAACATGTACAGTACTGGTGTACTTGCTGTAAACGTAACACAACTCTTAACATGTTTTTTTAAAGGATGCAATGTTAACTATATTACATTAGAAAAGTATTTGCTAAAATGATTCATTTATTATGTACAATAGTTGCAAGGTTAGTTTTTTGTGTGCACTATATCAGTTAATTTTGGATTAAACTACTGTTTCTATCTAAATGTCACTTTTTTCATTATCAGGTTTTTAAAGATCGTTTCCTGTCTATTTCATTATTTGTTTTTGTTTACTGTATTTTATTAAAAGTTCTCAAGGTGCTTCATTTGTGAATAGGTGAAGTCTTTGTCAAAAGAAATGTCAAGCTCAGGTGATGGGTGATCGTGGTTTCACAGATAAACATCTTGCAGCTCAAAAGTCCAAGACCATAGATATATACACTATATACACCATCTTGCCACAGACAGCAACATTAGCTGCAGCTGTGGAAACCGTATGGAGGTGAGGGATGTATACAAACAAAAATACGCTTAACTCGCTGTAATCTTGACGGATTTACAAACGGTTTATGTTTTTAAAAACGTTATTAACGTGGCTATGATTTCTTTGGTAATCAGACAGCAGTTTCGTCTTTTTTAAAAGGTTTTATTCGTGTTTTGGGTGTCACACTCATCGAGAATGTAGAATTTAAATTCTGTTTTTATTACACCAATAACTATTTTAAAACAAACTAATCTTTTGTCTAAATGACTGTCTTGATCATGACTGTATTTATTAGCAGACTATTAACAAGAGCCTTTGAGGGCTAGCTAGTATTCCAAATATTTCCCTAGCATTCTTAGATCACTAGGAGCTCTTAGTTTTTAACTGAACTAAAGCTGCACATGATTTCCAAGCGGTTTGGTATGTTCAACACTAATTACTGCTTTGTGTTTTACAGAAATACTCTTTGACAAGATGCCTGACTTTTGTGCAGCCTATGGATAGAGATGGGGCAGATCCGATCCAGTATCGGTATCGGTATCCGATACCAGCATTATTTAAGTATCGGGTATCGGATCCAACCTGCCGATACTTTACCGATCCAGCTTCAAAGAGCACTTGGGTTCAATCACATTCTGTGATTGCACTTCTTAACATTGTGTGAGATATACCCAATGAAGACACTCTTAAGCCTTACAATAGGGAAACCACTGACTTTAACAGCACACAGGACAGGAGGCAAGTATAACACACACATGTCCTCCTTACTCATGGTGCAGCTGAAAAAAGGGGAGTGGCTGTGTAGTCTTTCCTATCATGCTTAACGCTTTTTTAGTTTTTTCAGCTGCACCATGAGTAAGGAGGACATGTGTATGGTTTACTTGCCTCCTGTCCTGTGTGCTGTTAGTCAGTGGGTTCCCTATTGTAAGGCTTAAGAGTTTCTTCATTGGGTTTATCTCACACAATGTTAAAATGAATAGTTTGGGTACAAAAGTTTCATTATACAGAGTCACACACCTGAACAGTATCGGATCGGGAAAGTATCGGTATTGGTCGATACTCGGCTAATAAGTATCGGCATCGGATCGGAAGTGAGAAATGTGGATCGGTGCATCCCTACCTATGGATGCTCCAATAGACGTAACATCAAAACAAGAAACCTTGGGATCACATTTCACCTGTAAGACTCTGTGACAGTATTATTACTTTAATTAGAATAATCATAGTTATATTTTGGATCAGTGCACATTACACGTCACGCTACACACAAAAAATGTGAGATAATATTATTGACATAATATTATACATAATATATATTTACATAATAATGACATATATTTACAGCACTTTGGTTGACCTTGTTGTTGTTTTAAGTGCTCTATAAATAAAATGGTATGGTTTGGTATAAGGCTTGTAAAAGTATCTTTATATAAATTATGATTATGATTCAGTGTTTCTTTTTGATACCATTTTTAATAGCTGTTTTATTGTACCAAAAGTAAATGCAAGCACACCAAAAGTATGATATATGTGTATACTTGTCATTACTATAATTATTATTGTTAATGGGTATTGGCATATGGGTTTATTTTATTCTTCATTACAGTAGTTGTATAAAACTACTGTAGTTATAAGTAATGATCCAAAGTAAAGTAACTACAGTATTCCCAACAGCTACACTTTACCGGTTTTAGTGCATCTCTAATGCTATCTCCTCAGTTGTTCTCATCTCTCTGCATGGAGTTCATAATATGCTCTTTTCTGTCTGCATCACGTTCATAAGATGCTCTTTTCTGGTGATGGTACTTCTTATCTTATCAGGGTGTTTTGCTACAATATATTTGCTGTATTAAAATATGTCTCTGTTCCTGCTCTTGTGTTTAGTCACCGCCACCCCTAAAAAAAGTAAATGTTAAGATCCTAAACTCATAAACTCATTCTTTCTTGGGACCTCTTTGTAATTATACAATATTTGCTTTATTTGATTAAGATTCCTCTCTATCCTGGGATTTATCATCAATATTGACACATTGATGTCAATGGTTCCTGTGCTGCTTGATGAGCAGCGATATATCCTGACCTACAGGTTCAGCCAGGACCACTTGGAGCTTCTCTTTAACTCCATCAGAGCATCTGGTACAATTCATAATTATTTTTTAATTATTTTTTAACACAACACTAAGTGACCGGAACTGTCAGCAACTGTATTGTTTTCAATTTGTTGATCCATGTTTTCTTTTTTTTTTAGGAAAATACATTTGGTTTGTTTATTTGTTTGAAAAATCGGTGAATATGTAATATACTGTTATATATCTTGTGTCTATTTTAAGGTGGATGGAATAACAACCCTAGTGCCAGCCAGTTCAAGAACATTTTCAGAAAGCTGATGGCCCGGTGTGGTGTTAAACCAAGCATAAAAGGCAATGTGACCGCACAGGATGAGACAGAGTCCCTACCAGTTGAACCAATGTCCTCTGCTGACCAGTTCTACCACATTGACACATCAACAAACCTGTCAGCTGTAGACGGATGCCCAATGTGCCTTACTGCATATGCCACTTTTGCCTCTATAACAACATGAACTACTACCTCATACATATACTGTGTACATTAACTCATACGCTGCTTTGCCACTTTGCAAATGTCAATGCTAGAACCTTTAGTTTATTTTATAGTTATACTGTACTTTTATACTTTTTTACTTTTCATACTACAGTAGTATGCAAAAACTCAGGACAGTATTATGTTCATTAAATGTTTAGTGTTTTAGTTTTAGAGTTGGTGTAAATTTTCATACTCATTTACCACTATGCAAAAACTCAGGACAGTGTTACAGTTTTACTATTTTATGCTTATGTTTATTATTATATGTTTCAGTGTTTTAATGTTTAAATAGTTACTGTTGCACCGAGGGACTGAGAGTCTTGTCACACTATCAGATGTTTATTTCTGTTTGTTTGTTTGTTTATTTATATCTCCCGATTATTAAATCTTTTCATGTATCTAAAAAAAATAAACTACACATATTGACCAAGGTTTGTGTAATAATGTATTTAATATTACATAATATTTGCATGTGTAGGGAAAAAATTGGCATAAATTATTTTCATACCACTAATAATAATGCTATTTATGATGAAATAGTATTAAATATTTATTAGCATTGTAACATATGTCAGTTAATTTCACTGGAAATAAACATGTATTTATAAATGGATGTAAATATAATCTTATTGTGTATATTGCTAGTGCAATACAGTGTCTATATAACGTTATTTTCATGTGAACGTCCATCTTAAGTACACCATATTATAACAACATCTCTCACATTTATAACAAACCAAACCGTTTTAAGATCGGTTGAAAATTAAGCAAGTTATGGTTATTTTAATAGTAAATGCCCCATTCACATTCATGTTAAGAGTGGGCGTTCTGTCTGTGGCAAGATGGCCGCCGTCTGACGATGTCGGTCTCCATTGGCCAACAGCGGGGATGTCTTATCTAGTGTATATATTATCTATGTCCAAGACAACATCATTGTTAGCTGGACTTGGAGATGTGGATTTTTAATGCTTAGACTGGACTCTGTGTTTGCCTTAAGGTAAATAAGATTGTGTCCCACCTCTCTTAACATAACAGGACCAACCTTTTTAATGTGAAGATACTGATAAGCTTCAGAGCTTTTCAGATTGCTCATCACTTCACCATCTGAAGCAACTGTCAACAAAGTAGCTAAGTATGCTAGTAGCTAAACATGCTAGTGTACGTTATTTTCGGACACTTCTTCAAGTCGTCCACCCACCCCTCAATAGCTGTAGGTAGCGGTAAAACTATTTCTCCACATTTGAGTTGTGATCGTTTGTGTTCCCACATATTTTATGACCTAAAACCTCTGACGAAAACCGGTTAGCGCGTTGCTAGCGTGTAAAAAAAGTGCCGGTTCTGACTTTCGGCGGAAGTCGTACACATAATTCGCGCAAGGCATCATGGGGGCTAGGAATAAGGTGGATATGGCTTATTTAAACGCTAGAATAACCTAACCTGCAGTGTTTTACTTGCCTCAAATTATCTGCCTCAGCAGCACACACACCCGTTTTAGCTCGTTGTTAGCTTAGCTTTTAGCAACAGCAGGTTTTGTTCATTCAAGTGAACAGAGCTAAAACAGCTAGCAAATAAAGAAAACAGAACCGATTACCTTCAACTTCCAACTGAATGTCCAGTCGTCGTCCAGAGTCAGACCAGTCGACGTCTAATAAAAAGCAAGTTTTACGAGCGCTGAGTCCGAGACAACAAGAGCTTCTTGTCCAACAGATGAAAAGGAAATAGCTACATTTGAACGAAGCGCGCGAAGCAAGAGGCGTTGATTGGTTGGATATGATCACATGCTACTTCCCCCGATAAACAAGAGTGGCATTGATTGGTTAGGACAAAGTTCACATGCAACCTGACAAGCAAGAGTGGCGTTGATTGGTTGGGACGTACATGATCACGTTCTACCCCCAATCCAATCATAACGCATGAAGACCACAAACAGAAAAATGGCAGAAAGCAAACAACTTCACGTTTCACGCCTGGAGTAACGCAGAATAAAATTGAATAATGATAATAATAATACCCTGATGCATGCTCAATAATAATAATATAACAATATACATATATATATATATATATATATATATATATATATATATATATATATATATATATATATATATACAACAATATAAAAAAACAGCTCGAGCTGTTTAAAAAAACTGACAAAACGTTTAAAACAGAAGTACTAAAAATAAACCAGTGTGAAAATACTTTGTGTAAAGAAACTGGCAGGTGGCAAAGGGAACGTTTGTTTAACGTTATAATAACGTTAGGTTAGAACGTTATATCTAGGTTTGTTCAAACGTTAGTCAAAATCTTCAAAGAACGTTTTAAGAACGTTGTGATCTAACAGAACCATGTAAGAACCATACCAGAACGTTAGTTTAACGTTCCCTGTTACTTGGGTACCCATCCATCCATCCATACATCCGTTATATTTTACCCTCTTCTTCCATTTTGGGTCATGGGGGCTGCTGGTGCCCATGTCCAGCAATCACTGTGCGAGGGGCGGGGTACACCCTTGACAGGTTGCAAGTCCATCAGGACCACACAGAGACAACCAAGACAAACAACCATTCAAATGGCAAATGGTAAATGGAGCTTATTTATATAGTGCTTTCCAGCCCCCTGTGAGGAGCCTCAAAGCGCTTTACAATACCAGCCATCCACCCATTCATTCACACATTCATACACCGGTAGTGGTAGCCTGCCTTGCAAGGCGCCATCCAGACCTACCGGGAGCAACTAGAGGTTAAGTGTCTTGCCCAGGGACACAACGACACATGGTGGGCGGATGCGGGATTCGAACCTCCAACCTTCCGATCGGGGGTCGACTGCCATTACCACTGGTCCACGGCCGCCCATTCACTCTCTCACTCACACCTTGGGACAATTTAGAGATATCAATCAGCCTAACATGCAAGTTTTTGGTCTGTGAGAGGAAACAGGATTACCTGGAGAAAACCCACGCATAAAAGGAAAGAACATGCAAACTCTACCCAGAAAGGCCCCATACCGAGATTTGAACCAAGGACCTGCTCGCTGAAAGGCAGCAGCTCTACCAGTTGCGCCACCGTGCTGCCCATTTTTTATGATCAATTATCACTAAACTGATTTCATACAAAGGGCTTATTACAGGGGTGTCAAAACCATTTACAAAATGGGGCCCAACTTAAAACCTTTTTCAAACTAAGGGCCGGTTTCAGAATCTACATTAACTCAAGTTAGATACCCAACATCTTTTCTTGGTTACAGGTTCCTCAACAAGAGTTTGATTGATCTCATTTGACATTCTCTGTTGCACTTTTGACAACATAATCAAAGAGTACTGAAACAATTAATGTGACAAAAGTATTTCACATTTAAAATAACATCTTGGGGGTCAGATAAGATGTCAACAAGGGCCACATTTGACCCCTGAGTATTGAGTTTAACATTTATGGTTTATCCACCTTATTCCTAGCCCCCATGATGCCTTGCGCGAATTATGTGTACGACTTCCGCCGAAAGTGAGAGCAGCAGTTAAAGCCCAGTCTACTGGCTGTGTGTTTCACGTTTGTTTTTTTGTTTTGTTTATTTCTAATTAATTGCAATGGTTACTTCGTGTTGGGTCAGTGGGTGTTCCTGTCGGGTAGACGTTTGTTCAAAGCGCAGTTTTCACTTCATCCCAAAAATAAGTAAACGTGAAGGATTTATATCGGACGAGCTGACAGCTGCCCCTCCTCTGCTCGGATCTGCTCTCGAAGACGTCGTGTTCAGATCACGTTTTCTCCGGTAAACAAAATATTCTACATAAATCATTTTGTGAAACAATTTCAGAACAATGTGAGAGTATAATTTTCTCTGTGTTGGAGCTGTTTTTTTTTTTTCATGATTAACACTGTCTACTAGCTGTGGTTAGCTTAGCATGTAGCGTTAGCATATGTTAAAGTATTTACTAAACAAATGTGTGGATAAATAATATAAACACGTGTGTGTAATACATTTGCAGTACATACATATACTGTGTGTATGTGTATACTGTATGCACACTGCATATACAGTATATACATACATACTGTACATACATACTGTACTGTTTTGATTGTAGCTCCCTGTTACTCTCATGTGAATAAAGCAGTGGGATGCTGTTTGTACAGAAAATATTCCATAACTCAAGTTCATCTTTTGGTTATTACTACATTTGTTCTATTGAAATATTTATTTTTTCAGGAAGGCCTGCACACAAGTCAAACACAGACTGGTCACCCACGCTGAAGTTGACAGACACACTTACTCTGAGACGCAGGAGCAGAACAGCAGGTAATGACACAAGCACCTGGCACAATAATTCAAAAATATTAAAGTATATCTATGATAAAATTACTGAAATCAATATAAAACTGAACATACAGTATATCTTTGTGAATGAGTAAAAATTTTAGGAGCAACTGTATTTATTTTTTCTACTTTGAGTAGCAAACTTGGTCTTATTTTACACTTTGTGATGCAAACATGACAGTTTATTCTTCTTCTTTTTTTTAAGGTACAGACGAGTGAAGGGCCGAGTTCCATCGTCTTGGATTCTGGAGGGGTTTGCTGGTTGCTCCAGTCGTCCAGTGGTCGTCCAGCGGTCGTCCAGCGGTTGTCCAGTGGTCCCACATGATGAATCTGTTCCAGTTTGTTTAAAATCAGAAACTGCCCATCATTCATTGTTGAAGCGTGTTTTTTTTAATCTGGTATTTATTCTGGTATTTATTCTGCAGCCAATCATTTTCATTAAAAGACATCAAATCACCCACAGTTCTCATATTGTATTCAGTTTCAACTGTTTTTAGTTTATAATTATAGCTTTTATTCTGAACTTTTATCAGTCTCCTCCTGGAGGAGGAACAATACAGCAACATGCATGTTTTTAAGTTTTGTACTTGTCAATAAAAAACCAAACTGGTAAGTTGTCAAAAAACAATTACTACATCTATGTTTTTTTATTTGCAGTAGAACTTCTCATTAGACATTAAACAATGTATCTTATTGAAATAAAGAAGGTGAAACTTAGTGCAACTGTTTTATTCAAACTAAAGCACACGTTCATTTAGCAATGCCTGTTTCACAGCAACACCAAATGTATTTCAGACGCAGATTTATTTATAGAAATTATATTTTCACTCATTTGTTGCTGTGGTACATAACTGCACACAAACTTCTGGACCAACTGGAGCGTCATCCATCCCTGGACCAACTGGAGCGTCATCCATCCCTGGACCAACTGGAGCGTCATCCATCCCTGGACCAACTGGACATCCATCCCTGGAACTCACCTTATGCAGAAATATAACAGAAAGGAGGAAAGTAAAAGTACAGTATACAAACATTAGGGTTCATTTATGAACACACACAAACACACACACACCTAGATTATATATATATAAATA
>JBBPBX010030148.1:0-17930 GCA_038048925.1 Garcialebias charrua
CAGTACACATTAACAGTTTGGTGTACTGTACTGTGTCTGGTTCATTAAGGCCCAGGTATAGCTCTGCTTTCGGCCGAACGCCGCTCCCTTCGCGCGCGTTAAATGGCACAGCTCTGCGTTTTTTCTCACGTTCATTCTCGCGTTTTCGCTCCAAATTCTTGACATAATTTGAGAAGCCACAGCGCAGAAACGTTCGCTGATTGATCATTTGCTGACACGCCTACCGAATTGATTGACAGGTCGGGGGGAGAAAAAAAAGGTGAGCCGGCTGCTTCAGCGCAGTGGTGTTTTGTGTTTATATCTTATTAAAAAGTTATAAATAAATAAAAAAACAGGGAGCGCTGGTCCTGCAGCCCACAGCACACCAGGAAATCTGCAGAACCTCGCGCAGCTACGTAGGACCCGAGTTTAATTCGCTCGTGACAAATTCATTCATTTCCTCATCATTTCAGTCATGGAGTCAGCGGAGGAGGAAGCGATTACTTGACTTTTGGCAAAAAACAAACAAAAGAAAAGTCCAGATCAGGGACGAAGAAGAGGAATTTAATACATTTGTGTCATATACAAAACAGTCCGTCGCCGGGCAGTTTATTGTACGACAACGCGCCACGCGTACGCAGTCGTAAAATTTGAGCTCTGCGCGTTCGTGCCCTGCGGGGCTACGCTTGTGCCTCGCACTCGAACTGCGTCGAGCGCCCGAACGCCGAGCTATACCTGGGCCTTGACTTTATGAAATGGATTTCTTAGTAGATCTAAAAAAGCTAAGTCTGGTCCTCTGGACATTCAAAAAATAAAACAAAACAAAGCACACAAAAATAGTAGAAACGTTTCGTCTTTCGTCCGAAAGACTTCCTCAGTCTGAGGTGCTGTATTCAGCTCAGTCTTATAAATAGCACCCTCTCACAAGCTGTGTTTCCATCCATTTTCATTTCGATTTTTGAGCTAATTTTTGAAATCTCGCAAATATGTAAATACAAATTAATGCGAAGCAGAAGTGTTTCCATCTGCTGGCTTGAAGCGCATCTACCAAGCCACGCACAGCGTCATTACGTCAGACGTCAGCGTCATTACGTCAGACGTGAGCACTGCGCATGTCTACAGTAAACAGGAAGTAGCAGTTGAAAACAGAACCTGGCCACACATCTCGTCAAAATGGAGAGAATATTTCAGGTACGTGTTGCTATCGGTCGAGTTGTATTTATTCTGTCATACAAACTAGTTTTAGCGATGTTACATGTTGTCCGGAGCGGAAACAGCTGATCAGTCACGTGACGTGAATGTTCGCTTCGGCAGCACGAGTCGGCAAATGTGTTTCCATCTGTCGCTGTGCGCATCTGCTCATTTTCGAACATCCCAAAAACCACCTCAAGCGAGCGTATAAACTTTTTGGCGAACTTGAGAAAGTAAATACGGATTTTGCCGTTTCCATTAAGCTTTTCTGCTGCGATACTTCAAAATGCGCACCTAGAAACCTTGATGGAAACACGGCTACAGTGGATCAACCAGTTGGCTGATCTACTGTGAGAGGGGGCTATTTATAAGACTGAGCTTAATACAGCAACTCAGACTGAGGACGTCTTTCGGACGAAAGACGAAACGTTTCTACATTTTTTATTAATTTTTTTTGCTTTGTTTTTGTTTTGTTGTTTGAATGTCCAGAGGACCAGACTTAGCATTTTTAGATTTTTCTACCTGGATTATTGAGCATGCATCAGGGTATTTCTTAGTAGACATATAGAGTGATATAAAATGTTTTAACCCCCACACCTTGATGTAAATAACCTTCTAATGTTGATTTTTCTTGGTTTCTTTCAAATTAACAATTGTACTGATATTCTTTTTCCATGTCCCTTTTGTGTTCATAGGTGCAACTCTTGAGCGGTGGCCTGGGACACAGCCCTCCAGCAGTGGAAGCACGCTCAATGGAAAGATCACAGAGCTTCGCGCTAAAAGTAAAAATGTCTAATTGAGATTAAATACATTGTTCTGTGAATTTGTTAGTGTGAAGTGTTGACAGTTTTTAGCTATTTAAAAGGCTTAATTTTTTCATCTCGTTTACCATGTTAGTTACCATGTTACCATTATAAGTTCAAATAAAAATTTGTCAATTTCTAAAGTGACTCGTGTTTATTATGTAAATTTGATGGTAACTGCATGAAACCATAAGAATAGGTAATTTTTTAATGTTATGCAATTCTCATAAGCTGACCTGTCATTTATGCATATAAATGGTTCATACTCCTATACGTTTTTTATAAATACTTTTTGTTGGTAGCCATTAACAAAAAAAAATTAAAGACATCAATTTCCTTAAAAAAAAGTACTTTCAATACAAAAAACTTATATGTAATTGTATTTCTTCATATATGTAAAGTTTAAGTGTTTTACAAAGTTATTGTATAAAATTAAAAAGAGAAACATATGAAACATATATGTGAAATATAAGTTCCATATATTCAACATACATAGTTTTTATATTCAACATACATAGTTTTTATATTCAACATACATAGTTTTTATATTCAACATACATAGTTTTTATATTCAACATACATAGTTTTTATATTCAACATACATAGTTTTTATATTCAACATATATTGTTTTTATATTCAACATACATAGTTTTTATATTCAACATACATAGTTTTTATATGATTCTTGTAAAATTCATTTTAATATATTGTATGAAATCTATGCAAAAGGTGCCACTTTCAGGAGTAAATCATATATGCCTTATATGTATCATACAAGCCTTATATGTTGTACAATATACAAAACATACACTTAGGATGATATAAGGTTACTTGTTTTTTATATGGTTTTTATATATCTTTTCCATATGGGTTATCATTTATGAGATTGTCTTGTATTGTTACTTTTGTAAAAAAATGAACAAATTTAATAAACATAAACATATTTATTATTGAGGAAATGAATCGTTAGTTGCAGCTTTACCACTTTGATTGTCTCCCACTCAAGAGATGTTTTTTTAGGGGACCTCACATTCTGCAATCTTTGGTTTAGTTGTGCAAACACAGTGACCTTAAGAACACATTACCGGTAATTACATTTTTTAAATCCTCCATAAAAATGTGCAAAATAAAAAAACTTTGGTCATTAACTGGATGCATTTCACTTACCCATGAATTCTCCTTGGTCCTGTAGCATGGGGTAATACAGCTATCCTTTTAGCCATTGCTGTGATTTCAGGTTTTGATGGGTATCTGTGATACAATAAAGAAACCTTAATAATAATAAAACAAATGTGTGGGTAAAGGTTATTTAATATTTTAAGTTCAGCTTTTGCAAATTATTGCATACATTTACACAGTTTTAAGAACTAATAATTCAACTTTAAATTCCTTTTTTAAACCATTTTACATGGTTTCAAGTCATTGTTCATTTACATTAAAGACCGTGTAAAGTGAAATTAAATGTGTGTTTTTAGTTTGTCACATGGCATAAATATGTGTTATTAATCACCCATTTAAATCTGACTGATTAAAAACATTGTTTACCTTATAAAATTAAGTCTCAAAAATCATGAAAAAACATGATTTTGCCTTGGTCTGGAACGCTAGGGGCGTGTCAGTGCGTGGGCGTGGTTTCAGGCAGCTGCGCTCGTCCTGCTCGTGTCCCACAGTGGAGAGGCAGACAGCAGAGCCAGTAAACCTGCTCTGTTTTTATCCGAGTTCTGTCTGTAACAGCAGCTACTTTTTCCAAGAGTTACGCTGTTTTTGTAAATAGTTTTCTTGTGTGTTTTTAATCTGGAATGAATAAAAAAAAAAAAGAGTTGCACCATGCGGGATTTGAACCCGTGGGCTTTGGGACGGAAGGCAAGCGCTCTAACCATTGTCCTAACCAGGCATTACAGATACTCAGCATAAAACGACGCAGTATAAAAACATGTTATGATTTGTACGGGTGCCCTGACCATTACGACATCCAGGGAAGATGCACGAACGAGGCATAATTGATTAGCTAGCTAACAATGAACAAAATATCTATGCTATTGCTATCTGATGCTATCTGCGATTCGCGAGTGAACGGCTCCACCGAGGCGAATTTATACGGCTGGAGCTGCAGGGGGTGGGGCTATACTAATGAGGACCGCGTGACGAAACGCGGTCCCGTTTAAAACACGCCTAAAAAATCCTGAAATAGAAATATGTTTATACACAGTTTGCTCTATAACTCCAAAATTAATTGAGCTACAATTTTGAGACTTTTTACTCATTTACAAGATTACAATTATGACATTTATAATGTTAATTGAAGAAAATGTTGAAATTCACTTTACACGGTCTTTAAGTATTTCCTTGATATTTTATTTTATTTAGTCTGTTTTTGCACAATTTAAGTTATTTTTTAATGCATCAAAGTTATTTTATCTGTTTGTGGTTGATCTTGCACTACAAATTATTTGAACATTATTGTTGCAGTTCTTTGAAACCAAAGATAATAAACTATATGACACTTTTGCTGTAAAATACATTGAATATTGGTTTTTTTTTTGTTGTTACTTTTATTACCACTGATTTATACATATGGGGTAATGTAAACAGGGCTGTCAGAGTTGCAATGAGTTTATGTAAGGTGGGTGAATGATCTGATTATCTGACTGTTTATTACAGTAATCCACATTGTTAGCAGAAATAGAGGGCCCCAAACCAAATTTTGCTTAGGGCCCCATGGAGGCTGTTGGCGTTATGCCCCAAGTTCGTTGTTTGGCTTCACTTTGGATAAAAGAAGGAAATACACTGAATCACAGACGCGCACTTTAAAGTTCCAAAACCAGTTTTAATTAATCCCTTACCAAAAAGAAGTATACTTTAAGTATATGTTGTTAAGTATACTAAAGTATATAAAAGTATATGTCTCTAAGTGTACTTTTAAGTATACTCGCAGTTTACTTACAATATACTTTTTTGGGACTAAATTGGCCCATTTTAAGTTTATAAAGTATACTTAAAGTATACTAGTAGTACACTTTTAATTAGACTTCCAATGTACTTATAGTGTACTTCAAGTTCATATTTTAGTTTATTGAAGTATACTTAAAGTATGCTAGTAGTACACTTTTAATTAGACTTCCAATGTACTTATAGTGTACTTCAAGTTCATATTTTAGTTTATTGAAGTATACTTAAAGTATGCTAGTAGTACACTTTTAATTAGACTTCCAATGTACTTATAGTGTACTTCAAGTTCATATTTTAGTTTATTGAAGTATACTTAAAGTATGCTAGTAGTACACTTTTAATTAGACTGCCAATGTACTTATAGTGTACTTCAAGTTCATATTTTAGTTTATTGAAGTATACTTAAAGTATACCACTAGTATACTTTTTCATATACCGGTACGCCCAATGCACTTGTTATTTACTTCTAGTTTACAGTCTAGTTTATCATTTAAGTTAAATTTTTGAATTTCTAAAACTAATACCATGTATAACAATATTGTAACTGTTAGGTTACACTTGTAAGTTTGCTTAACAATACTTGCACAATACTATTTATATGCTAAAAATTATTTTCTAAAGTATTCTGAAAGATGTATTTACAAAGTCATAAAACAAGGTCTTGAGAACTTCAATATTTTTATATAAAATTAAGGTGCAGCTCAAAAACAGTTTATAAAAACAGTCTACAAAATAGCAGCGTTTAAAATGAATCCCTTCCAAGTTTTAAAAATTGAAAGGAAAAGGTGCCCATTTGCATTTCATGGTGTAAACATAAAGTCCAGGGGCCTCATGTACAAAGACTTGCGTGGATTTCCTACTGAAAAGTGACGTACGGTCAAATCCAGAAAAGTGTGTACGCACAAAAAAATCCAGATGTATCAAACTGTGCGTACACCGGAATCCACGCACATTCCTTTTGTACATCACAACCAACGTGGAACTGAGCGCACGTGAGACACCTCCCCTGACACGCCTTCATTTACATATGTTAAACAGATGCAAATTACTTCCTGCATGTGTGAAGGACATGTTTGTTTGATCCCTGCGCGATCAGAAATTATTTCTAGATTCAGGAAAATAATGAATTTAATATAATATGAGTGAGGAAAATAATCCTAAGTAAGAATAGTAATAAAATGTGTTCATCACACAAAGAACGAGTGATTGTGTGTCGGATTTGTGTGTGCGCGCACCCTGCTTTGGTGCGCCAGCTCATCCATTCATTCTGAGTGAAAATATTAACTTTGCGCACGGGTTTATTACCATAATTACTGTAAACACAGAGGAACTTAGATGTTTGGTAGAACATAGATCTTTGTTTATTTAATAGATGATATGAAGAAACGGGTCTGTGCGTCTCAGTGGAGACTTTTCATGACATGACTGATGTTGGAGTCTCCAAACGCTGCGCGCGCCACATTGTGCGCAATCTGTTTGTCTGTGAAGCCTTTACTCTCCTACAAGTTATATATGGTGTACTTTCACGTGTCATTTTGGAGAAATCTACAATAAACGCAGATCATGAATCACCTCCAGCTGCCGTGTAACACCGGCGTGGGTGCGCGCGCGCTCCAAAGCGCGACCACTCAGCCTTTGGAATCATATGGATGAGACATTCCATTGATCAGGCTTTGTGTGGACTGGACAGCCCTGATCGGCCTGCAGCTCCCTCATAGCTCGGGAACAGTTTGATCGCTGCTTCTGCACGTGCACGCGTGATGCACGGCTCCATGTTGCTCCAGAGCGCAGCAGTGCCAAACTGAAAAATGATTATTTCTGGAAACGGCTGATAAGCCATATCCTAGATCAGAAAATTATATCTGTTTATAAATAAATGCTCTGCGTGTTACACTACGTATTTATTATATTCTCCAGTAAGGCTGAATGAATCCGTTCCTGTTAAATTTATTTTTGGCACAACTTTGCGCGTGCTTTATTTAACTGCGTCATGTGGATGTAATACTTGTTAATCGTGTGTTTGATGGGAATATTAATCATTTTCACATCATGAACAGTTAATAATAATAATAATAATAATAATAATGAATTCAATCTATAACGCACTTTTCATTAATGAAAATCTCAAAGTGCTACAAGGTGCAACAGAATTAAATGTCAATAAAACATTTAATAAACAATTAAAATCAACAACAGTATCAGCTATGATCAAAAGTAGAATCATGAGGAGGTAGTGTAAGCTCGGTTGAAAAGAAAGGTCTTCAAGCCGCTCTTAAAGTCAACCACAGATTGTGGGGCTTCAGTTTCTCGAAAGCACCTGTAAGTGTCGCCAAAGGAACAATAACCACAGAAACGTGCGTACGCCAGCAGGGGAGCTGGCGTGGAAATGTACTTGGATGCGCAGATATTCACGTTCATTTCATTTTTGTTACATACGGGGTTTTGCGTGGAAAGTGACGTGCGCAATGTTTTTGTGCGCACGCACGGTTGATACATGAGGCCCCAGAACACAATGTAAAAATGTGTGCATTTGCTTAAACAAAGCAAAAATAGTGTCTCCAACTGGAAACTGAAGTCTTTCCTTTTCAGAAGGCATCTTCACATCTTTGGGGGGGATAAGAAAAAAAAACTTCACCGGTAGTTGTTTATGTTGTTGCATTTTTTCTTCTTATGACTCTTCGCACATCTTGCATGGTTGGTGTCAGGGAACTTTGCCTTGGTGTAGACTGAATGGAGAAAAAAAAAAACAAATGTTACTCCAATGTTATACCATTCTATCATCAGTGTAATTACCGTACTCTCACATCAAACATATCCTTAAAATATGTATTTGTTTTCATGAGTGATAAACAATAACTTATTAAAGGGAACCACAATTACTTTTAACATTTTACTTTATTTGATAAACTTTTATTTTAACTGTAAAAATACTGTAAGGTGGTTTAGTTTAGTAAATTTTTAAAATATATATTTAATGTGTTAAAATATACACATGTTAAAATATACTTTAAAATTTTACTAAACTAAACACCCTACAGTATTTTTTACAGTCATTATTTTACAGATAAAATAAAAGTTTATTGATTAAAGTCTAATGTTAAAAGTAATTGTGGTTCCCTTTAAAAAAACAAAAAGTTATGCTCTCAGATATTTTTGATTTAACAACTACGAATAATAACCTGCATTTAACTTTGATTGTAAACTTTTTTTATTATAGAGTGCATAACCAAATCCAATCCAATCCATATGGTATCAGTGAATGGCATTTTTAGGTGATTGTATCAGAATCTGCATCATAAACCGTGAGGAGCATGGAACATTACAGTAATTTGTTCATAAAACGAGAAAAACATTAGGAATGTATTTTAGAATGAGTTTTGT
Organism: Garcialebias charrua; assembly: GCA_038048925.1. NCBI lineage: Eukaryota > Metazoa > Chordata > Actinopteri > Cyprinodontiformes > Rivulidae > Garcialebias > Garcialebias charrua. The sequence goes on from JBBPBX010030148.1 coordinate 8,305, forward strand.
CCTACATTATATACACTCACCAAGTATAGCATCAAGCTTTGTGTTGTCCAAAGGTGGCTTCCACATCTTTATGAGCCCCCGATTACCTCCCAGTCAAACTTCAATTGGCCAATAACTCTCTCCCGTAGATGAGCACTGCAAGATCTCCAACCAGCAAGGCTGAGCTGGTAGTCCGTAGAGACTTCACCTTTCGCCTTGGGACTTCTACATCATAGTCTGGCACAAGAGGCACCTGCAAAACACATGGATCTTGTTAACCAAATAATGATTAAACATTTAATTACAGTACAGTATTTGGAAATATATAGTATATACTGTATTCATCTTTGCAATGCCTAAGCCTATTTTCTATAGCTTTATTGCATACCATCAAGGGGTATCATATCACTTCTTATCTATCATTTATGTGCAATCAAAAGATGTAGAAATAAATTGTATTGTAATGTTTCCCCAAATGGATCAATAACATACAGTATCCATGCACTCAGTTAATTACCATGTCATCAGGGCCAGACAACACTTGAACAGAGATGAGTGGAGCAACAGGTGCCTGTACAGTTAGTGTTGAGTGGATGGAAGCAACGCTGAGATCCGATCGCCACATCTTTCAACTGTTTCACAGCTGCTGGAAGAAAAAAAGAAAAAGAAAAAAACAAACAAGGGCAAAAGAACAAAAACTGTGTGTCACTATACAGTAGTGTTTTGAGACCATTCAAAATTTCCATTAGTCATTTGTGCAATGAAGAGCTGAGATATAAGGAGGAACAGGAAGTAGGAGACTGAGCTAAAGAATAAATATAACATTCAAACAAGGCGTTCTCCATTTCCACATTTGGTTTTAAAAATCAGTGTCTTAATTGCTTCACACAAACTACTTGGTAGAAATTACCTCTCATGGCTATCTCATTCACAAAGTCTTCCTTCAGACTCTTGTTTTCTGCCTGAAACAGCTACAAAAACAGTAATGTTGCAGAAATACGTATTTCAAGTAAATTAGTATTTCAGCCTGGCTGCTGTTATTGTTCTGCTGGCTCATCGCATGTGTGTTAATGGACACGCGACGCAAACATATGCGAGTGGATGCGGGGCCTTGTCTCTTAAACCATCCAGGAACTTGAAGCAAGCCAAAAAAAAAAAAAACTTGTAGCATATATGGCTTATTTAAATGCTAGAACCTAACTTGCAGTGTTTAAGTGATTGGCAAATAAGGATTTACAATCTGTCACGTCAGCATTCATATCCCCCACAATAAAAAAAAACAAGTGGATGGATTTTCCTGACTAAATGACACAATATATGCCAGCCTATTAAGATATTCATCTTCATTCTCGGGACTTTCACAAGGTGTATATATATATTCAGTATAATAGAAGTATATTCAGTAAATAGAAGAAACAGGAACTTACTCGCATTAGAATAGGACACACGGGCGTTAATAAATCTCTTAAAATAATTGAAAAGCATGCAACAGGACTATGTAACAAGTGCACCAGCAATTTCCCTGAAATGGTTCAACATGTCTTTATGGCATGTCCAGGGTATGAAACAAAGAATGTATTTCCAAAAAGAAATAAATAAAATGAATATTAAATTTACAATTAGGGATGTTTTTAGTAGTGATATCAGTAAAGTTAAAGATCAAGTTATTATTTTCTTGAAAAATACAAACTTAATAGACAGAATTTAGTGGAGTTATTAAATTAATTTTACAGATTTATGTTTTTATATATTTTTTATCTCCGTCCACACTCCAGCTCAATAGGTGGTGGTAATGCACCTTACAGTTGGTCTGCCAACCGTCATAAAACAAGAAGAAGGGGGGGGGGGGCTCATTAGTTCCCACCACAGACATTAATATGTATTATTTTCTATGGTTCCCACCCGTACTGACGCCACAAAGCTGTGAGTGCCTGTTAGATGCTATTCAACAATAGAGTGACTATAGTGCATACTTGTTATTTTGGTTATGATGGGTGTACGATAATTTCCCTCAAAATACAATAATGTTATGTCTCTAGTACTATAATCCTACATTTCTCACCTGGCAACACTGCTGTAAAGTCTTAGTCAAATTAAATGTCCATCTCCAGGTGTTCTGTTGGTGTCCAGATAACCATCTTGCAGCTCTGCAGCCCCAGGTACATCATTGTCTGCTGGACCTCGAAGAATAAATGTAAAGGATGTCTTAATGGTTTGTTTCAATGAAGGTTTACAATACCTGTCATATCAGTTCATAGATTGTAAGTTACAATATTTACTCACATGGAGTATCCACTTTGCCCACTGGGACGAATGAGATACTTCCCATCTTCTAAGCTTTTGATGTCACAGTTTTTCCAACACAGAAACTCTGAAAGTGACATGGAGCTCTTTAGAGGGCTTTTGATCTCTAGGAGCTGCATTGAATCCAAAATTCCATCCGGGCTTGTTCCAAACCAGGGATGGTCAGGCCACACCACCAGGCCTTTCCACTCAACAGTGTGCTCTTGAGCCTTCATGAGTTGTATGACTTTGTCCTTATTTTCTTTTCCAAATGTAGTTGCAGTTTTCCCTGGGAAGGTGGGGTACAAGTGTTCATTTTAGAATTTTTGTGGGTTAGTCATGCTCCGTTTGGGCACTTCTTTGCCATACTCATAGTTAGTTGTAGCTTCCTTGCATCATGCCATAGTTGTTGTGATGCACTTTGTACCTGGGTCTCGTAGGATTTGATGTTGATGCTGATAAACCTTTGTGAGTGTGGTCTGCTTTTAGATGTTTAAAATGTAAATACTTCACCCTCTTCAGCTCAACATTCTTTCTTGTGTCTGCATTCCACTTCCTCTTCATACCAGTGCCTGATGTCGCTGTCTTTCCTTCTCTGACTGCATTCTCCGAGTCAACAAGGATTTATTGTCATTTCTGCTATGCAGAAGTACATAAACGAAACAGCATTCCTCCAGGAACATGGTGCAACACAGAACGTTACGTGCAAAAACAATTCAACACAGTGCAGATACACAACAGTACAATAAATACAAACAGACCTATATTAAATGCAAAAAATACATCTAATCTAATCTAAACATTCTAATCTAAGCAAGTAATTAAGAGACAAGACAAGAGACATGTTGATTAGTACATGTGTAGGTGATACATAAGGTAGAAACATGTTCTGATGTATGGTTAGCAGCATAAATCTTTCCTATTTTTATAGCAGCAGCGACATAAAATGTGTAAGGTGCAAAAATGCTAAACTTGAGCAGATTGCAAAAATGTGCAAAAAGTCAAAAAACAGTACAACACAGTAGTTGTGTGTATTTAAGTTTGTGTGTGTGTGTGTGTGTGTGTGTGTATGTCAGAGTCCATCATGAATGTGTCATAGTCTATTATCATCTTCAAAATTCTACTTCTCATGTTCAAATCAATTCTACTCCTCACAGATACGTCATGTAAAATGTAGTGCAGTAAAAGTAAAAGTACCCACATTTAATCCTACTTAAGTAAAGTACAGATACATGAAAAATGTACTTAAGTACAGTAACAAAGTATTTGTACTTAGTTACATCCCATCACTGCAAGTAAGACAGAGACTTTTATTTCTGCTCCCAGTCACCTTCACTCAATAATCAATCAGAAAATTACCTTTTTCTGCCCAGCAGCCAAAGCAAAAGTAAAAAATCTAGGAGTCACATTTGAATCATCATTGGGTTTTGAGTCTCACATTAGGACTATTTCCCGTTCTTGTTTCTTTTATTCAAGAAACATTTCCAAAATACTGTAGGAGGTGGTGAAGAGACGACACAGGAGACGGGATGTAGTTCTTCACTTTTAATCAACTCCTACTCAACTGGCGGGAAAACCACCCAACACCGCCTTATATACCAACACAACATCCGGTCCTCTGGACCTTTCACAATAAAAGCATCCTGTAACACATTCGGTCCACTGGGTGTGAGTAGAGCCCCCTAGTGGTCCACCACACACGCCCCCCCAGAACACCCAGTAAGGTCCATCACTAGTCCCGCATTTTAGGTTTGATTAAACGACCAGAACGGCTGAACCTGGGCCCTGCAGAACCAGTCTGATGAAGCGGAGGGCTCCGAGGAGGGCCTGCAGAAGATTCGGGCTCCAATGGATGTTGAGAGTCTCTGGCAGGGGGACAGCAGTCCGTTAACAATGTGGATGGAGGTCTGCCCCTGCGAGGAGCCTGGGCCGTAACAACCTGATCATCTGACACAACATGAGCTGGTTTAAGCCTATCGATACAGACAGTCTCAGTACGACCCCCTAAATCTAAAAGGAAATGTTTTGGACCTGGTTGAAGAACCCGAAACGGTCCATCATACAAAGGCTGTAGTGGTGTCCTGTGTGCATTGTGTTTGACAAAAACAAATTTAGAGGACTCCAGACTCTTAGGGACAAATGACTGCGGTAAACAATGATGTACCGGGCCAGGGACACGAAAAGGGGCCTCCTGAGGTGAAAAATGGAGCAACGGTGGAGCAAACTGTGGTGAGGGTACCTCAGGTAAAAACTCACCGGGGACGCGCACAGGTTGACCGAAAACCAGTTCAGCCGGGGAAGAGCTCAGGTCCTCTTTGGTTGCGGTACGTAAACCCAACAAAACCCAGGGAAGACGGTCAATCCAGTTGTCACCGGTCAATGCAGCACGCAGTGCAGCTTTCAATGATCTGTGAAACCGTTCACACAAACCATTAGCTTGGGGGTTGTAAGCGGTGGTCCTGTGAACGTTAGTCCCCAGACTCTTGGCCATGGTAGACCAAAGTTCAGAAACAAACTGCGGGCCCCGGTCTGATGTAATGTCTGAAGGGGGGCCAAAACGCGCCACCCAGGTAGACAAAAATGCCCGGGCCACCACTGCAGATGTCGTGGATGTCAAAGGAACCACCTCAGGCCACCTGGTGGTCCGGTCTATCATAGTCAGCAGATGAGTAAAACCTTGTGATGGAGGCAGAGGGCCCACCAGGTCTACGTGCACATGATCAAACCGCCGACCTGGGATGGAGAAGGGTTCCAAAGGTGCTTTGGTGTGCCTGTTAACCTTAGCGCGCTGGCATGGGACACACGCTGCTGCCCACTCCTTAACTGCTTTACGCAGACCGGGCCAAACAAACTTTGAACTGACCAGTTTCACCGAGGCTCTAACACCTGGATGAGAAAGGGAATGTAAGGAGTCAAAAACGCGGCGTCGCCATGAAACTGGAACCAGGGGGCGGGGCCTGCCAGTAGAAACATCACAGAGCAGGAGGGGACCTCCGTCATTCACCTGCCGTTCCTCCAACTCGAGGCCCGTGGGCCCGGACTGGAGCTCGAGTATTTCTGCGTCGCTACGTTGGTCCGCAGCCATAGCAGAAAAATCGATGCCAACGTATACGGGAGAGATCAGCACCCGGGAGAGACAGTCGGCCACCACGTTGGATTTTCCAGCCACATGCTGAATGTCTGTAGTAAATTCAGACACCGCTGCGAGGTGGCGTTGCTGGCGAGCAGACCAGGGGTCAGAAATTTTTGACATCGCAAACACCAAGGGTTTGTGGTCAACATATGCAGTGAACCGGCGGCCCTCCAGGAAAAACCTGAAATGGCGTGTGGCCAGGTAAAGCGCCAGCAACTCTCTGTCAAAAACACTGTATTTCAGCTCATTGTCCCGCAGCGTACGGCTGAAAAATGCAAGCGGCTGCCAAACCCCGGAAACCTGCTGTTCTAACACAGCCCCCACCGCAACATCAGATGCGTCGGTTGTTAAAGCTATTTGCGCCGCTGGGGATGGATGGGCCAAAAGGGCAGCAGTGGCCAGTGCAGCTTTAGCATCACCAAATGCCTGTAGGCGTTCTGGTGTCCAGTCCACGCTGTCGTTGGGCTTTTTCTTTTTCAGCGCTCCATAGAGCGGACGCAGCAGTTGTGCTGCCCTGGGGAGGAAACGGTTATAGAAGTTAACCATTCCCAAAAATTCTTGTAGCGCTTTAACAGACTGGGGCTGTGGGAAATCTGACACCGCCTGCACTTTGTTTGGTAACGGGACGGCACCACTTGCAGAAATGCGGTGGCCCAAAAAGTCAATGACTGGCAGCCCAAACTGGCATTTCGCTGTATTTACAATCAGGCCATGTGCTGCCAGGCGCTGAAAAACCTCACGGAGGTGGGACAAGTGCTGCTCAGCCGAGCTGCTAGCCACCAGGACGTCATCCAGGTACACAAATACGAAGGACAGACCCCTTAGGACTGAATCCATCAACCGCTGAAATGTTTGTGCTGCACCTTTAAGACCAAAAGGCATGCGCAAAAACTCAAAAAGGCCGAAAGGCGTGATAACAGCGGTCTTAGGGACATCCTCCACATGCACAGGAACCTGGTGGTACCCCCGTACTAAATCTACTTTAGAAAAAATGGAGGTCCCAGCCAGGTGCACTGAAAAATCCTGGATGTGGGGGATGGGATAACGATCGTTCTCTGTGATGTTATTAAGGCGGCGGAAATCCCCACATGGCCGCCATTTGCCATCTGCCTTGGGCACCATGTGGAGGGGGGAGGCCCACGGACTGTTTGAGCGCTGCACGATGCCTAAACGCTCCATGTTAGCAAACTCTTCCTGTGCTATTGCTAGCTTAGTAGCATCAAGGCGGCGTGCACGTGCGAACACCGGGGGGCCCGTTGTGGGAATATAATGTTCGACCCCATGTTTTGTGTTTGTGTTTGCAAAATCAGGAACAGTCAGCGAGGGGAATTCAGACAATAAACGCTGAAACACATTACCCGAAGCTAAAAAGTTAGCATGCATTAAAGGCCCAGCTCCTCGCGTCTCACAAGGCAGTGACGAAAAAGACACAGCGTCGATCAAACGTCTGTTAGCTAAATCAACCAGGAGCCCGTGAGCACAAAGAAAATCAGCCCCTAAAATAGGGACTGAGCTAGCAGCTACCACAAAGTTCCACTGGAAGTCCCGTTCATGGAAACGAACAGTCACCAACCTTTCGCCAAACGTCTTGATGGGATAGCCGTTAGCCGCGGTTAGCTGCGGCCCGCAGCCTTCTGCTAACCTGTCGGAGCCAGTCGGGGGAACGAGGCTCTTCTGCGAGCCGGAGTCCACCAGGAACCGCCTCCCCGACCTCGAGTCTTCGATGAAAAGCAGCCTTTCCTTGTCGCCAACGGCCGCGACTGCTAGCGGGCGCTGGCGTACTCGTTTCCCTGCGGCTTGAAACTGCACGGTGGGACACACCGTCGTGCTTTGGCGCCAAAATGCTGGTGGAAGAAACAAAGTGCGGCCCCTGACCGCCTGCGGGCGACTCCTGCTACGACCGCTGGCTCGTCCGGCGCTGAGGGCGATGCTTGAAGCTCGGGCGCCGCTGGAGATCCGGGGACCGCCGCTTGGACCGCGAACGTCCTCGCAGCCAGCAGGATGCGGTCGGCTTCGCGGGCCAGCGAGCGGTAATCCTTCTGCTGCAGAAACGGGGAGTTGGCCAGGGCTGTGCGCACTGGAGCCGGAAGCCGGCGGAGGAAGAGGTGTAGAAAGAGAAACTCACAGTCAGCTGAACCCCTCAAAGACAACATCCCTTCCATGAGCTCAAGAGCTGTGCCATCGCCCAAATCGGAGAGGGAAAACAGTTTCTCGGCGCGCTCCGCGTCTGAGAGCGTGTAACGCTGCAGAAGGAGCTCCTTGAGGGCGTCGTATTTTCCTTGTGCAGGAGGGTCTTCGAGCAGGCTCATTACCCGCTGGGTGGACAATGGGTCCAGTGAAGCGACCACATGGTGGTATTTGGTGTCGTCTGCAGAGATCCCGCGAAGAGCGAACTGTGATTCGACGTGGGCGAACCACGACCGAGGTGCGTGCAGCCAGAAGTCCGGGATTTTAACGGCCACCGCAAAAGCGAGCGGGGCCGCCGGTGGGGGTTCCACAACCGCGGACAGCTGAGGAGAGCTGGCTGGACCTTCAGATGTCGTCATATTCAGTTCACGTAGGTCACCAGTGTAGGAGGTGGTGAAGAGACGACACAGGAGACGGGATGTAGTTCTTCACTTTTAATCAACTCCTACTCAACTGGCGGGAAAACCACCCAACACCGCCTTATATACCAACACAACATCCGGTCCTCTGGACCTTTCACAATAAAAGCATCCTGTAACACATTCGGTCCACTGGGTGTGAGTAGAGCCCCCTAGTGGTCCACCACAATACGATCTATGGTCTCCAGAATTATTCGTGCTTTTGTGTCATTGCGTCTGGACTACTGTAATGACCTTTTTATTTTCCTGGACAACTCTTCTGTATCACGCCTACAAGTGATACAGAATGCAGCTGCCAGACTTCTCACTAGATCCAGTAAATACTGCCACGTCACTCCAGTTCTGTATTCACTTCACAGGCTCCCAGTTGAGTTTAGAATATGTTTTAAAGTCCTTGTGCTCACGTACAGAGCTTTAAATGACCAGGCTCCAGTGTATCTTTTTCAGCTTTTAACAGAATACTCTGCTGCCCGTGGCCTTCGATCACAGACCCAGAACTTCCTAGATGTTCCATGTACGCGGTTAAAAACTAAAGGGGACAGGGCCTTTCAGTCAGTGGCCCCCAGGCTTTGGAACAGTTTGCCCCTGCAGCTTCGTTTTGCTGACTAATTGAGACTTTTAAAAAACAACTGAAAACACTTTTATTCGCTCAGGCTTTTATGTCATGATTATATTGTATTCTTTATTGATTTATATTTGTAGTTTTTATGCTTGTTTTATTCTTTGTATACTTTTAGTGTTGATTTTTATTGTACAGCGCTTTGTGATTTTATGTCTGTGATAAGCGCTCTAGAAATAAACTTTACTTACTTACTTACTTACTTACTTACTTACTTACTTACTTACTTACTTACTTACTTACTTACTTACTTACTTACTTACTTACTTACTTACTTACTTACTTACTTACTTACTTACTTACTTACTTACTTACTTACTTACTTACTTACTTACTTACTTACTTACTTACTTACTTACTTACTTACTTACTTACTTACTTACTTACTTACTTACTTACTTACTTACTTACTTACTTACTTACTTACTTACTTACTTACTTACTTACTTACTTACTTACTTACTTACTTACTTACTTACTTACTTACTTACTTACTTACTTACTTACTTACTTACTTACTTACTTACTTACTTACTTACTTACTTACTTACTTACTTACTTACTTACTTACTTACTTACTTACTTACTTACTTACTTACTTACTTACTTACTTACTTACTTACTTACTTACTTACTTACTTACTTACTTACTTACTTACTTACTTACTTACTTACTTACTTACTTACTTACTTACTTACTTACTTACTTACTTACTTACTTACTTACTTACTTACTTACTTACTTACTTACTTACTTACTTACTTACTTACTTACTTACTTACTTACTTACTTACTTACTTACTTACTTACTTACTTACTTACTTACTTACTTACTTACTTACTTACTTACTTACTTACTTACTTACTTACTTACTTACTTACTTACTTACTTACTTACTTACTTACTTACTTACTTACTTACTTACTTACTTACTTACTTACTTACTTACTTACTTACTTACTTACTTACTTACTTACTTACTTACTTACTTACTTACTTACTTA
>JBBPBX010030148.1:19678-35378 GCA_038048925.1 Garcialebias charrua
ATATATATATATATATATATATATATATATATATATATATATATATATATATATATATATATATATATATATATATATATATATATATATAATATATATATATATATATTATATATATATATATATATATATATATATATATATATATATATATATATATATATATATATATATATATATATATATATATATATGTATATATATATATATATATATATATATATATATATATATATATATATATATATATATAGTTGACCTTGTGTTAATCTGCATATGACAAATAAACAATATAACATCTACAGCTGATTAGATTTTGAAATCAGTCTAATTTAAGATGGCCTTTACTCATTTGCATCTGCAAAAGCTAATTTACATTTGCAGATGTGAAATAGTTTTTGCTATAATCTGGTACAGTGCATCAAATGGTGACATTTATGTTTGAAATGTACATTGTCCCTTTTTACACTGATCGTGTGATAAAATGTGGTGTGGTAGTAGCTGACAGTAGTTCATACACACACACTCTGAGCACTCGCATTTCATGCGTTTGTCATTTACTCTAAAACTTTCCTATGAAAGGCAGCGAGTAAGTTCAAGTTGTTTGTATTTGTCATATGCAGGTTAACTGTATGAAATGCTCGAGATAACACCGACTTGATTTGCCAAAGAACAAACAAACAAGAAATACTAAAGCATGCAATAAGGGTACAAAATAACCTACCAAAAAGTGAAAATGTAATTACAATATTTACAAAGTCCTAAAGAGAAAATATTTATCAACAACATGGTAGCATTTTAATGGTGCATGCAGAATGAATTTGTGTGAATAAGTGTTTCAAGGTAATATAAGTTAAAAAGAACATGATTTATTGTACATCCAAAGCATGGTAGTCTGCACCTTGCATGGTAGTCTGCCGCTATCGGTGTATGAATGTGTGTAGCATTCAATGTGTGTAGCGCTTTGAGATTTTCACAAATGAAAAGCGCGTTATAAATTGAATTCATTATTATTATTATTATTACATTGCACATAACTAACATAAACTACACAGATTGTGTGACAGGTAGTAACACTGAGATTGAATAATGATGGTAAATTAGATACATAAATACTGTATCATACATGATACAGCCACATAGTGTAGCAGCAATAAACATTAGGTGTCACAGCTAATATTAGTCGTATTAGTTTTCACAGATGAGGCTTGGTGCAAAGTTATTGCCAGTTGTTTATCAAGAGTTCAGTAATATGACAGCTTGTGGATAATAACTGTCCTTTAGTCTTTTTGTATGTTATGACAGACTCTTGCATCGTCTGCATGAGGGTAGTATACGGAAGAGTCCTTGTGCTGGGTGGGCGTGGTCCTTAATGATGCTGCCTGCTTCATGCAGACATCGACTGTGGTAGATGTCCTGGATGGTGTGTAGACTGTTTCCAGTGATGTCCTCTGCAGTTTGCACCATCCTCTGTAGAGCTTTCTGACTGGTGCAGTTCCCGTACCACCCTGTGATGCAGCCTCACTCTATGTAATATGCATTCCTGCAAAGGATGTTTGGCCTTTTATTTTTTTTCATTTTGTATACACACACGCATCTGTTCGATGAAAGCTTCAAGGCAGCAGCTCGTTCTGTGCTGGCATGCCTCTGCTTTTTGTGGAAATGAAAAGCATTATTCAGCAGTCAATATCTAATTTCCCTGTTTTTCCAGGTAGAACAAATAGGAGAAAATACGCTTTCAGCTTTCCTCACAACCCGCCTCTTTCAGGAAAGTGCCTTTCATTCATGCTCTTTTTCTTGCTGCTTTTCATGTTAACTTTATTATCATTTCTTTCCTTTAGGTTTTTTTTGTCTCATATAGGGCAAATGTTTTAGCACACAAAGACCCAGACCTGATCTGTGTGAATCAATCAGAAGCTCACAACTGAGTATGAATTCTTTCTGCTCCTAATTCTTACAACAATCACACTCGCAGCCAGTCTTTTCTGAATTTTCCAGACACTGCTAATGACCAGATTATGGTCTTTTTCTGCTAGCTCTTAAACAGGTCAGATTAACTAGACGTCAGATAGTATAGTAACCTCCTTAAAGGCATCTGCATCAGATTATTTAGGGTTTTGTGCATTTGGATTTTGGCGACTGCTTGTTTCATGCCCTGGTTACATGCACATAAAAACTGATGGGAAAAAAAGAAAAAATACAACATGTATTTGGCATAAATAAATAAAAAAGACCCAATGTTCCCAGTAAAACTAATAAGACAGAATTATTGTAATATTTAGCAGAAAATCGGCTCTAGAAGCTGGTGAATTTCAAGATTTAACAAAACAAACATGCAAATCTGAATAAAAATAATTTCTTGATCTAATTATTTCTCTTATCCAAAGGCAAATGCAGGAAGGTTTTTGCTTGTGTTTGTATTTTTGTGTGTGTGAGTCTTTTAGTGTTTTTCTGTTAGCCGAATTTCTCATAAAGCACAGAGCAAATTTGAATGAAACTTGTAATAAGAAAACACTGAACATATTCTTAAACACTAATTTTTGAAATGACCCTGATTCAAGAGAGCTTGCACAACTAACTGACCCTAAAATGTTTAAAAACCCATTAAAATACACCAGAATGCAGAAAAATTTGTCTATTTTATTCAACATTTTCTGGGGGAGGACACCCAGCCCCTCCACCAATGTGTCCCCACACACAGACTTTACATGTGCTTTTAATGCCAATGGCCACTGCCTTGTTCAAGCTAAGAGTCATTGTCAACACTGGGGGCTGAGCACCCTTAAAGGGAAGTTTCTAGAATTGCCCCTGGTGACAGACATTTGGGTTTTTGACCCTGCAGCCCAATTTTCAAACGGAAACTTTTTTACCTGTAGATGCTGCTACACACCAAACTGGACGCCAGGAACTGACTTATTTTTAAGTGAATAGTCTCAACATGCACAGATGGACAGAGTGGATTTCCAATTCCCCCACTTTTCCCTGCGATGGAGGAATAAAAATGTCTCTAAATCAGTTAAATTAGTACAAACGAGTTAACACTTGATGGAGTAGTAGGTGAGAATAATTCATATTCTGAGCATAAATCTTTTTTCATTCAACCTTTATTTAAACAGATGAATCACTTTGAGCCTTGAAGACTCATTTACAAGTGAGATCTGTTTGGACAGACAATAAAAATGGTGAAAAATGACAATCCATCATCATTTATGCATAGCTGTATTTTCAGGGTTTGACCAAAACAACTAAATAAAGGTTGAATGAATGAATGAACTACCCTGACATTTCTTAACATACAGTAAGTAATAGTTTAAAACTCAAGTTGGCAGATGAAATTAATTACTTTAAGAAATGCCTTTAATTTCCATCAAGGTATAGTTCAGATCTTTGGATGTTGGGTTTTATGCACAATTAAAAAGTAAGATAAATGCAAACTGAACTTTGAGCAGCCTCAGATGAATTGAATTCGGAACAAGCTACTCGCTACTCTGAGTACCGTATTTTCCGCCTGATAACTTGCACCTTTCTATTAGTCACTTTGCCAATTATTGGCAATAAATTGGAAAAATCCATAAACATGTTGCACCTTTATATAAGTCACATCTATTATGAGTCACCGCTACGTGACGCGTCAGCGCGTCATTTGACCTGCTGAAAATGGCGGCCACAGAAGCATGCACGGAAGGACTTTACAAGATTAACAAGGTAAAAACAATTGTTTGTCTGCTGAAAATTATAGCAAAGATGTGTCTTAGCTTAACCGTTCCTTAATAAATTCACGTAATGGTCAAATCTGCTGGATTTAAATTGTTTCGCTTTGACGTCTTCCAAACGGTCACGCGCTGCGACAATAAATTATTAATAAATTGAATTTTAGCTCAAACAACTCCAACAGCTAACAGTTTGTAAATGACCACCAAGTAATTACTTTCTGTAATCAAAAAAAGCTAAGTCTGGTCCTCTGGACATTCAAAAAACAAAACTTAGCTTTTTTGGATTTTTCTACCTGGATTATTGAGCATGCATCAGGGTACTTTCTGTAAGTTTAAAGAAAATCTGCGGTGTGGTTTATGAGCTATTTGCTAAAATGTACCCGGGAAAAAACGAAGCTAGCCGTTGCACATTTACGAAGCTAAAACATTGAATTTTATCTCAAACAATTCCAACAGCTAACAGTTTGTAAATGGCCACCAAGTAAAATAAAAAATAAATAAAAAATGTCACATTTTTGTCATCTGTGTATGTTTCCAATACTTGACAGACGAAATTGGCCTCTGCATTTAACCCAACCACCAGGTGGTGCAGTGAGCAGCCGTAGTCAGCGCTCGGGGAGCTGGGGAAAATAGATGTGCACTCATAGACACCCCAAGGTGAGCCATGGCCGGGGTTCGAAAGTAATGACTTTCTGTAAGTTTAAAGAAAATATGTCCTGTAGTTCATGAGTTATTTAGATAAATAGTAACCAGTTTTGCTGACAAGGTTGCTAACAGTAGTTCATACCTCCAGATAAGGAGGCTGGGCAGCGACAGAGTGAGTCCAACCAGAGAAGCCTGCCGTTGGACACATGAGGTGGGAACGGTCTGCACCGTTTTTTGCCAAAATAAAAAACATTCATATCTGAGCCAAAAATTGGTCTAAAAATATGGGGAAAAATCCATAAACAAGTCTCACCTATCTATTAGTCGCAGGGCATGCAAATTAGGCAAAAAGGTGTGACTTATAGACCAGAAAATACGGTAATTTCAGAGTGGATTTCTGCTCAGCTCCAGTCTCAAGAACAGTCGTTCAGCCAAACACAATTCTATAAACCTGTACACTTCTATCAGTTTTGCACTAGATGATTGTTCCATTAACAATCAGAAATGGCTTCCATCGTTTTCGAACATGCTTCTCTTCAACAGCCACAGCCATGACTGTTTGCATTTGTTTTGTGTGCAGAGGTAACCACCATTAGAAATGTGAGAGAAGTGCTGGGACAGAACCACCCCTTCCAAGTCATAGAGCCAAAAATAATAGATATTGAGGCGAAATGGATCGCTGAGACGAAACATTAGTGTTTTTGCCCTACTTTTCCCAGAGCTTGTTAAAAGCAATTGTCTGGACAATCTGTCATCCAGCCTCTTAACGCCTCCCACCAGTGAGACTCGACATGCACAAATACCATCCAACGTTTCAAGAACGAGCGATAAACAAACTGGAACTGATCCTTCAAGTTTTGCAAAGATATAGAACAAGGACACCTTCAAGCAAGTGCCAAAGGAATGAGGACAAACACTGCCATATGGGTTTTTGTGTTAAATTTGTGCTCTGAGTCTTTCCCGTGCTCACATATTGTATGCAGCAGGTGCTCCGTGTCTTTCATTGTCGTGATCCAGACACCATAAAGTAAAATCAAACAAGAACTGGTGTTCTTTCTCTGCCAGCCTTAAAGAGAATTTCAATCAGACTCTGAGCTTCTACTTTCTCTGTACATTCCTGGAGCTTTCATGGAAAATTCCCACAGACGACAGATCCACAAGCTGAAATAAAGCCTCTTACCGAGTCCCCTTCACATGTCAACTGCAACGACGGGATCAGGCTTAACACCTCTCGATTCTCTGAGACACCCCCGACCCCAAGGAAGGTACAGAGGAACCGTATTGCTTTTCTATCACTTCAGATCAGAAGGTAAATTGGCAGATAAGGCCATTGTTGATACTGCTGTTTCCAAGTCCTGCATGTAGGGAGAATTAGACTACAGTATAGGTTGTAAGGATTATTATCTACAACAGAGCTTTAGGGCCACGCTAAGAAAAAAATAAATAAAAGCCATAAAACTGTGAGAATAAAGTCGAATAAAGTCAAAAGTCAAAGTCAACTTTATTGTCAAAACTGCGATATGTACAGGACATACACATGATTGAAATTACATTTCTCTCAGACCCCCGGTGCAACAACAACCATTTAAACATTAAAACATAAACATAAGCATAAAATGAAATAATAAAAGTGTGATACTGTGGCTTAATACAGGTAGTCCTCGACTTACGATGGTCTCAACTTTACGAACGCGTCCCATTGAAAAGCATTGCTTCTAGTTACGACGTTTATGCGCTTATGCACCTTTAAATTTACAGGAGGGGAGGGGGAGAGCACTCGGTGGAGGGAGGGGGAGTAGCTTCAGTGGAAATTTACTACAGACCGCATGGTTTGGGGCAGACCGGAGCAGACAGAGCAGAGGAGGTTAGGAGCTGTGGACTGAGTGAAGCAGCTGGAAGCTGCAGAACTCGGAGGTGCAACGAGCTAACATGCTAACAGATGGAGACCAGCATACTAGTAGGTAATTAACTCTTTTTTTCCTTAAAAATGGCTCCTAAATGTATGTGGTTTTTGATAATTATGTAGGGTAATGTGTTAGAATAGGCTAAGTGCTTGGTAAAATAAAGTACTGTACGTATGAGGTGCCGTTTGGACGTATTTTCCGACTTACGGCGATTTCCGACATGCGAACGGCCGTAGGAATGGAACTCGTTCGTAAGTCGAGTACTACCTGTATTATGAGAATAAAGTTGTACAATACTTTTTTTTACAGCTCTTGCTTATTTATTTTTTCCATGATTCGGATCCACTACACGACCTGTCAATCAATCCAGTAGGCGTGTCAACAAATAACCAATCCCAAGCTAAATGCTCCTTACCTGCAGAGCTGCGCTGCAGCCCATCAGAGCAAGACCTTACTGTAAGCAGGTTCAAAGTCCTGATACTGATAATAATGTGATGCTGATGTGCTAACAGATGAAGTATCTCCTTATTTGTAAAACCTGTACCAAAGTAAAACTCAACAAGATGCTCAACATTCTTCATTTTACCACAGTTAAAATGGTAAACTGCTTTATCGTGTCGAGTTCAGATAATATTACAACTCATTTAGCTTCGGATTGGTCATTTGCTGACACGCCTACTGGATTGATTGACAGCTCATGTCGTGGATCCGACTCGTGGAAAAAAATAAAACATTAACGAGAGGTGCAAAAAAAAAAGTATTGTACATCTTCATTCTTGTAATATTATGGTTTTTAATTTTTTTCTTTTTTTTCTTAGCGTGCCATAAAAGCTCCATCATAATTATCGCCCACCGTCAAAAAGTGAAAATAGTGAGAATAACCTCTGTGTGAATATTTCTGGAGTAAACATAATTCAAGATGGCTGCCACAGCCAATTGATCAGCAACACATCAGACACTGTGAGCTTACTTAGATTGCAACAACAATTAAGGTCTAACCAGTGATTCCTCTCACATGAACTCAAAAATAAAATAAGATATGGAGGGTTGGGGGTTGGATGCTGCTTAAAAACTGCCTTGAAAAGGCAGAGCGGAGTGAAACCTGGAAGTGTGAAAAAATGTAGATGGAAAAAGCAGAAATCGATTGTAAAAAATATTAAAATGCTTCTCTGGTCTGCTGCTCAAAGAGGAATCAAGATAAATGCTTCTTGAGTTTCTCTCATTAAGTATCCTACAACACGCTCGCTTAGGCTTGCACCAAGATACAAAAGCATTTAACGAATTATTAATTTGACTATTTTTGAACTAAACTAAGTCAGTGCCACAGCTTTTTGGGGTGAAAAAGGTCATAAGAGAAAATTTAAAAAAAGAGTAAACAAGTTGAGAACAATGGCATCATTGGGGGTTTCATTCCCCTGGCAATCATTTACAAAATGTAATGAAATGCATGTTAAAACAAAAGTTACTGTGATTTTTAAATTTAGATCAGAATATACATTTACAGTTGATAGAGCTGCCGCCTCTCAGTGAACAGGTCACCGGATCGAATCCTGGCCGGGGATCTTTCTGGGTGGAGTCTGCATGTTCTCTACGTGCATGTGTGGATTTACTCCAGGTACTCCGGTTTCCTCCCACAGACCAAAACATGCATGTTAGACTGATGGTAACTCTGAATGGTCCCTAGGTGAGTGAGAGAGAGACTGGTTGTTTGTCTCGTTTGTCTCTGTGTGTCCCTGTGATGGACTGGAGACCTGTACAGGGTGCCCCCCCACATCTCAGTGACTGCTGGATATGGGCACCCGTGGCACCAGTGACCTCCCCAGTGAACCCCATGACCTGAAAAAGACGATGGAAGGGTGGATGGATGGATGGATGGATGGAAGGATGGATCAATGGATGATTGAAGGAAGATTCATTCAACCTTTATTTAGATGATGGATGGAAGATGGACAGATGAATGGATTGATGACTGGATGGATGGATGGAAGTATGACTGGATGGAAATATGACTGGATGGATGGATGGATGGATGGATGGAAGATGGACAGATGGATGGAAGATGGATGGATGGATGATGGATGGATGGATGATTGAAGGAAGATGATGATGATGGAAGTATGACTGGATAAATGGATGGATGATGGACAGATGAATAGATGGATGGATGGATGGATGATGGACAGATGAATGAATGGATGGATGGATGGGTGGATGGATGGATCGACGGATGATTGAAGGAAGATGATGATGGATGGAAGTATGACTGGATGGATGGATGGATGGATGATGGACAGATGGATAGATGGATGGATGCATGGATGGATGGATGGATGATGGACAGATGAATGGATGGATGGATGGATGGATGGATGGATGGATGGATCAACAGATTACTGAAGGAAGATGATGGATGGATGGAAGTATGACTGGATGGACAGATGAATGGATTGATTGATGGATGGATGGAAGAAAGTATGACTGGGTGGATGGATGGATGATGGACAGATGAATGGATGGATGGGTGGATGGATGGATGGATGGATGGTGGACAGATGAATGGATTGATTGATGGATGGATGGAAGAAAGTATGACTGGGTGGATGGATGGATGATGGACAGATGAATGGATGGATGGGTGGATGGATGGATGGTGGACACATGAGTCACCACTGGGAGAGCTGTTGTTAAAATTTAAAAACATATGCACCGTGTCACGGTGTGTTGCAAACTTGGAGTGTTACAAACAACTTTCAGCTACTTCCATCCCAAACTTTAACTCAACGTCTGTGAAACGACTAACTTATAGTGGATTTTGTGTTTTCTAAGGTCAGTTGGCTGTGTCAACCATCTTTAACTAGGTTGGCTCCATAAAGGTAATTAGATATAGATATACAACAGTTTCTGTCATTTTCATTGAAACTAATCCACTGGTCCATGAGATATTTTGCTAACAGGCAAACGCACAGAGACACAGGCAAAAACCTTTATAATTTCAGAGGTGGGACATAACTTAGTCTATACACAATGATTTAGGGTGCAGATTTGAATAATTTAGGTGAAGTTGGTTCTCTTAAAAACACACAAAACTTACATCAATGAAAGACTGCAGAGACTCGTACACACGCACACACGTGCACACACTCCCACATGCACCAGTGACTCTCTGTGTTGCACATTCAGCTGCAGGAAGAACTTGGATGTTCTTCTCATCTCTCCTTGTCGCTGCTGCAGTTAATGACTTGTGTCTGAGCTCTGCTGAGAACAAAGAATACCTGGTGAGACTGCAGCTCAGTCACATCTCCACTTGTTTTTTCTCCTGCTAAACAGCAACACAATAATTATCTCAAAACTGCAAGGACAGGCAAAACCAGTACATTTGAAAAATATATATATACAGTAGCTTATAGGCCTGCATTAATCAGCTCAAGAGCAAATGTTCAAATTGATTTCTGCACTTTGGGTCTGTACAGCAAATGTGCACGTTTTAGTCTACAGTGTAAAAGCAAGTTGCCAGAAGGTAAAAAAATAAAAATAAAAATGACATATCAGTGTGTGTGAGACTCGAGAGTGATTGATTTCAGATTTTCAACATTATAAACTGTTGCAGAGCTTCAGGGGTTGATCCATTCAGTGAATATTAAAACGTCATAAACATCATGCTCAAGTGGAAAGGCCTCACACGTTTGAAGGTAGTTAGAGGCTTTTTATAGTTTTTTTGCTTTAGATTTCTTGGCCCATGGCAAGTAAGTAAAATATCAGCCCGATGGATCAGTGGTTATTGTAGCCACACAGCAAAAGTTCCTGTGTTCCATCCCCAGTTTGAACTTGAGGTCTTTGTGTGGCGTTTACATGTTCTCCTCATGTTTGCGTGTTTTCTCCAGGTACTCCGGTTCCTCGTGTCCGGCTGTTGAAATAAAAGCAAAATAAATCAAATAAAATGATCCAATTTTGACAAATGCACAAGCCTAGTAATGTAAGACTCTGATGATTTTTTTTTAGAATGATGGAACAAATCATCAGGTATTAGCAGTCCAGTGTCATGTTGCAGCTGCTGAACTGTCAACAACAAGTTGACTAGGCCTGCAGGACACTTGCACTACCAAACTGTTCTTGATGTGTGTCTGTGTGTGTGTGTTTTGTGCTATTTAAACCCTAATTGGATTTCATTTTTCCCTTATCGGCTGATTGAGCATGTTGACTGGGCACTAAAATGGCATTCGATTAGAGAATTCTCTGGTTGTTCATTCAAGTAGATCACTGATTACATGCACTGAAGTTTTTTGTTTGTATATTGTTTTTAATCAAACATGTGTTCGTAAAGACACAGTATAACCCAAATACAGTACAGACCAAAAAAACACCTCACTATTCATTAGTTTTTTTTCAAAATGATGTTTGAAGAATGTGCACAATTTGAAATCTGAGACTTTTTTCCTGGCTGCAGCTGAATATGCCACATTTTACCGGCAGCCTCCCCTGGAAGGAGCCGGTGACGTCTCTTCATTCCTATTTGAGGATCTCAAGGTGAATTAATACTGAGGAGGACATCAGGTTTGGATCTCAGGATCTCTGCCTTTTGCAGGTTATTTGGCTCTGTTGGCCTCTATGAGCCATGACCTTCATGTGACCTTCAAGTGTAGTGGAGCTGGTTTGGAGCTGAGTGAAGCAGCTGGGATGAGTCAGTGTTTGCTCAAAAATATCTAAATATCCTTTGAGAATAATAATGTACCTAATCAATTTTATACTTTAAGTAACCTTTAACTATCCTGATGCATGCTCACTTTTAGATTTATACTGTAAGGATTACAAATTAAAAAGCAGTTATATTAATACTACAACTATTGGTAATGATCAATATGTTTTGGATATCATATTTCTTACAATGCTGTTATTACTAGTATCACTCAGCCTTCTGTGAATAGCAAACAACCATCAGGGTGCTAACGATCAGTCGTTACGCTGATGGTCCTACTTTATCATGTGAACAGCTAGTTCTGGATGTCAACAACAAACAGGTTGATCCATATATGAGAAGGTGATATTTATAAGACTGAGTTTATTGCAGCTCCTCAGACTGAAGTCTTTTGGATAAAAGATGAAAATGTTTCAACAATTTATTATTATTATTTTTTAATCCATCCAGAGGACCTGAATTTAGCAAGTCTCTTTATTTGACTTATTGGTTTGCTCGAAATTATATCAAAAGTTGTGGCTCAGTTTAACTTTTCCTTAATAAATGCACTTGGACAGTCAAATCATTTGCATTTCAAAAATTGATTTGCAGCTGCCGGAGAACGCAAAGGCACAACTCGCTGTGCATTTCTTTGAAATTTAACAAGATAACCACCTAAAATAATTACTTTGTATTGGTTTGCTCGACATTATAGTAAAGATGTGTCTCAGTTTAACTTTTCCTTAATAAATGTACTTTAATGGTCAAATCAGCTGCATTTCTCCTGGGCGGGGAGGCAAAACGCAGCTGATTTGACGTTTGCTCCAGGAGTTCTGGAGTGAGGTGAAGGTGGCCTGTATGGCAAGTCAAGTGTCTCATTAATCTCCTATAGTCATATTAAGTCTAATCACTAATGTATCTTCAAACTTGGATTTTGAAGTCAGTCTGAGCTGAAGCATCTCCAAAGCATTATGCACCATTATTCCCAGATTCAAACCCACAACCTTGACAACCTCTGTAACAACACTCCCCTGACCTGAGCCTGTCGCTGCAGACAATTCAAATGTGACCACCAGCAACCTTTAAACTCCTCCCTCTGCCACAGTGCAGTTCAGAAGATTTACAACATCTGTCAAAGTCTTTTCTCAACAGGGATCTGGTTCTGGTCCTCGTCTAAGCCCCAATCATTTCCCATCTTCATCCCCCTGTCATCTTCATCCCCCTGTCATCTTCATCTCCCTGTCATCTTCATCCCCCTGTCATCTCATCTCCCTGCGCTGTGCAGTTCACCCATTTTAACACAATCCGCCCTTCCTAAATTCCTCCAAGTCACCTTAGTGCTGACAACAACAGAGGATCTGACAGCAACTGTACCCACAGCTCCAGGCAGTGCTTCAACCTGATATTCTGACGTTGCTCTCTATACTTAATAGGTGCTAAGCATTCTGTTTCCTGTGGCGACTGGGCGATCACTGCTCCTGTGACGGCTCTGCCTCCTGGGACCTTGGTGGTGAAATGATCTTTCTGTCAGCAGCAAGGCAGCAGAATCACACGTTATCATTTATTGGTTAATGAAAACTGCAGGCTACACCTCACCTCAGTCTGTATGAAGCCTTTTCTCACTTCTTTTTGATTTTTCTTTCAGTGCTGTGGTCCTGAAACTCCTCCCTTTTGCTGCTTGTTGACCTCGTCCCTTTGCACAATGATTTACTCCTTTTAAAGTTTCATCACAGCCTTTACACAGTTTTATGTATAATTGCAGACATTTTTGCACATCATGCTGTGTACATATTGTACATGTAAATATAATTTTATTTTAAAATCACCAATGACTCAGCCAAACATGACAAACTGTTTCTTTCCTGCACTTGTTTCATTAAACAATCCCAACGGAAGGACATCTTCTCAAATGTTATACAAGATTAGGTCAGGAACGTTGCTGTCAGCCTCCAGCCTAAAGGACAGTATTTCTTTGTCTCTGCGTGTGCGTGCTCATGCCACTGGTGAAATCTGTCAGAGTGAACAGAAGTCATTCACATCCATCCAAGTCCTTTCACTTTGCAGGAAATGACAGGGAAAACGCTGACTCAGTCTTTTCACTAAATTGAATTTGAGATGTAATATATTCCTGTTTTAATACGAGTGGTAAATCATGTGTGAATACCCAACAGTACTTCACGTTGTGCTTTGTGCTTGCTTTTTATTTTTTAAACAAGTAAATGTAGTATCTCGCATGGAGGAGACTGTTGGAAACTAGCTGGTGACTCAACGTTAGGAATAACTTTCAGAAAGTTAGGCTTTTTCTTCTGTTGCAGACTCCATTCATCCATCATCTTTACCGGCTTCCTCCTTTTGGGGTCATGGGGGTCACTGGTGCCCATGTTCAGCCATCACAAACCCAACCTTGAATCCACGTCCCCGCCAAGGCTCCAGTCCAACGGCGACCCGCGTCGTCATCCACAGCCCGACAAAGTGGCTCCTAACTATAGGATTTATAAAAAAACAAAATACCTAAGCCCAGTCTTCAAACTGGACAACGTTTCAGCCTCACAGACAGAAACTGGAAGTTGGTGCCTGATAACTGAAGCTCTGCCTCCAATTCAACTTTTAGAAACTCTAGGAACCACAAGTAAACCTGCAGTCTGAAAGTGAAGTGCTCTTTTATATTTCTTCATTCTCATCTGTCCAGTGAATCAACAGGTGAGGGATGGATACACATATTGTAGCATTAAAGCAGGAAAATACTATGATTGTACTCCTAGCTGCTGATGTTAAAAAAGGAAAGAAAAGGAAGAGGTAATGACTGTTGCATGATTTGCAATTTTTTTATTTGTGCTGTGTGCATTGTTTTATTGCACTCGCATGCCCACCTTAGCTTGCTTTGCAACCTCCTTATGAACTAATCTACTGGAGTACATTTTGAAATGAAGATTGGCAGATTTAGAACAGATTTTCAATATCTAGTATTAGTAATGTTTTTTGGCCTAAAATTGTGCTAGAACTCTGGTGTAAGCTGTGTAAAAACTTTTTGTTGAGGAGTTTGCATGTCCAACGTGTCCTAAAGTCCAAAACCATGACATATGAGTTAATGTGCTATTCTAAACTAAAGATATATTGAGTGTGTATGAATAGCTCCTCAAGATATGCCTCTGATGAACCGGCACACTGACCAGAGTGTACCAGGCTAAACGACATCTTAAAAAAAATCAACCATCCGCCCCCGCAACTCTGAACAGAATGAAGCTCAATGAAAACATGAATAAAACCTCCAGTGGGTCATTGTGTCAACAACTGCCACAAATGTCAATTAATGTCAGTTTGGAACCAACTGAGATGAAGAAGAACTGCTTGAAGCAACAAAAATTCAATTTACCAAAGAATGTTGAGAGATGGTGGAGCAAAAGCTCAATAACAGAAACTCTATTTGTCAAAACTATTTTACTTTTGTTGTGGTCAGCTGCAGAAATCAACACAATTTGATAGTGTCATTTTGTTTCACTACGGTGATCTTTGGGTAAGAAAAGAAGATCGTTGGAATATATTTTTATCAGTGGTTGATGTGTCCTTAAATTAAATGTTTGTCCAAATTTTATGAACAACTGCTACATGTTTGTTTAGTTACAGAAATGGCTAAAATGCCTAAAACATGCCCATAATAGTTACATCTATGAAAGAGGTGTATTGATATAATAATATCAAGAAGACCGCCACCATCATCCCAGTCCCAAAGAGCTCCACAGTGACTGGTCTGAATGACTATAGACCGGTGGCCCTCACCCCGATAGTCGCTAAATGTTTTGAGAAACTGGTCATGTCCCACATCAAGACAACCGTCAACATCAACGAGGACCCTCATCAATATGCATACCGTGAGAACCGATCAACAGAGGACGCCATCTCCTCCGTGGTCCACACTGCTCTCACCCACCTGGATCAGAAGGACTCATACGTGCGTCTGCTCTTTGTGGACTTCACATCTGCCTTCAACACCATGATCCCCCAAACTCTGATAGACAAACTATCCACACTTGGACTAAGCCCCTCTATTTGTAACTGGGTCTTAGACTTCTTAACAGACAGACCACAGTCCGTGAAGATCCACAACTTCTCCTCCTCCACCATCACCCTCAGCACTGGCTCTCCTCAAGGATGTGTGCTGAGCCCTCTTCTGTTCACTCTGCTCACATATGATTGTACAGCCACACATCCAGGCTGTCATATTGTTAAGTTTGCAGATGATACAGCTGTGGTGGGATGCATCACAGATAATGATGAATCCAGCTACAGACAGGAGGTGGAACATCTGGAGAGCTGGTGCAAAGAGAACAACCTTCACATGAATGTGAAGAAGACGAAGGAGAGATTCTTCATATACAAACCATAAGCATTAAGCTGTGCGCTTTTAGTTTCCCACATCTGCTTTTCCTGTCTAGGTGCAGCTTTCTGCATGTTTAGAAGGACTGTTTTATTTATCATGTCATCATTGTTTGAGCTCATCAGGATGGAGTTTAACAAACCAGCATCAGAAGGTCCTAAAGACCACAATGTGTTAGGTAAATGTTTCAGGTCAGTTTCATCACGTTCTGAGAGAAAACTCATGTCTAATTGTAATTGGCTCAGAGGCATTTCATCCTCCTTCTTTGTCAGCACATTACCTGCTTCCTGCATCAAAAAGGAAACAGCTGTTAGATTGTCAGTTGAACCCAGGTCATGTGAGCAGTAAACATCGATCAGGCTTTGATTTACATAAATCTGAGTTTTGTCCA
>JBBPBX010030149.1:0-28674 GCA_038048925.1 Garcialebias charrua
GGGGGGAATACAGTACCTGATGAATGAACAGGAGTGTATTTCTGATTTTCTTTGGGTAGTTTACATGGAGTTCATATGTGAGCCCAAAAAGGAGTCTCACAGCTTCTGGCAGGGTCATGAGCTTTTCCACAAAAATGTCGCCCTCATTGACGATTTTCAGGCTCGCCGGGTGAAGATCTGATGTTGGGGCAGGGGGTGACACCTTAAGGATTCAGCAACAAGGTCCCAACGTCCATTTGGCCAAATAACTCATCACCATCCTAAAGATAAACAAAAAAATAATTGCCATAAATAAAACCATTAGGGAATAAAATTGCTGAACTACAACAGACCACCATGACAGAACAGGCATTGTATCAAATACAGTTTATGCTAACATAATGATAACTACTGTTTGGTCAAGCATTTTGAAATTTTCTAACAATGAACATTGTAAAATCAGTATTGGTCTAAGGACTATTTGAGAGATCTTCTTGGTCATTTTGTCACTATTTGACTGAAATGGGAAAACTTCTAAATTGGTTGTTTTTATATTATTTAATATGGGACCATCACTGTCGTCACTGCACATAAACACAGGGTTAGTCAGGGTGTGATCATGAAGGACAGAATAAGATTCCAGCAGCAGGTCTTTTTCCACAATCCTTTAGAATTCCATACAAATTTTAAAAAATTAAAAGAAAAAGAAATTAGTGTGCTGTTCAACTGGAAAATGACCATCAGAATAATATGTGTACCTGCTTATTAGTGAAGAATGCAGGCCAGCGTTTCATCAGAAGGCTTGGTGGTGATGTATCCACGTCATCCCTCCAAATGTTAGGTCCACATTTTGTTTTGTCTTCTATTTGGCGCACAAATCCACTATGGCGGTTAGACAAAAAAAAGAAAGAAAGAAATTAGTGTGCTGTACAACTGGACAATGACCATCAGAATAATATGTGTACCTGCTTATTAGTGGAGTGCAGGCCAGCGTTTCATCAGAAGGCTTGGTGTTGATGTATCCACGTCATCCCTCTAAATGTTAGGTCCACATTTTGTTTTGTCTTCAATTTGGCGCACAAATCCACTATGGCGGTTAGACAAAAAAAAATAATAATTAGTGTGCTGTACAACTGGACAATGACCATCAGAATAATATGTGTACCTGCTTATTAGTGAAGAATGCAGGCCAGCGTTTCATCAGAAGGCTTGGTGGTGATGTATCCACGTCATCCCTCTAAATGTTAGGTCCACATTTTGTTTTGTCTTCTATTTGGCGCACAAATCCACTATGGCGGTTAGACAAAAAAAAGAAAGAAAGAAATTAGTGTGCTGTACAACTGGACAATGACCATCAGAATAATATGTGTACCTGCTTATTAGTGGAGTGCAGGCCAGCGTTTCATCAGAAAGTGTGGTGATGTCTCCACAACGTCATCCCTGCAAGAAGTACTTTTTGTAAACAAATCTTTATATATTGTAAAAAATAAACAATAAAAAACACACTCACTGCAAACTATTTACATTTTGGCCTCCTCTGCTTCCTCCTCTCCTACCTCCTCTCCTGCTGTTCTCTCACATCTGCACAGCTTCGTCTCCACAGCTAGAAGTATCATCACTGGAATCCTTCTGTTGATCCCTTCTAGGTAGACACTCCGTGTCTGAACGAGTTTGCCTGAAGTGAAAAAGAAAAATATTGATTATGTTGAAGACAGACAGACATACACAAAAGAAAGAAATACATGTCAGGGCGCTCGTAAGTCAGGGACTACCTGTACAGCAATAAACGGGACGGGACAGACGAATGACGAAAACTCTTACTTCTTTATTCTATAACAGCAGTATAAAATAGCAGTATAAAATAGTTTTCACTTACTGCTCAAGTAATGCATCATCTTCCCCCATCGATAAAAGCAGCTTAGAATCATCTCGAAGACGCCTCAGTCACTCAAGGAGTTCTTGGACATGCCCTGGTACTAACACAGAATATAAGCAAAATTCACTAAATCACCAGGAATGATTGTAAGAACCAACAGCCCTTGATTTGAATGTTCCCTGTCGAAGTTTTAAAAAAATTAAAGCATGTGGTAAATTATTCTGTATGCAACAGGAAGCTAGCAGAGCTAACTGCTAACAGCATTAGCTCTCTGTGAGGGGCAATTAGTTCTTGTTTGCTACAGGCATTAACTACCGGTACTAATTCAATCAGTCCCGAAATAACAACAAAGGATGATCAACTACAAAGTAGCTCTAATTTAGGGCAAAAATGATGCAGTTGACACTCCGGTGAAACATTATAGCTATCGTTAACATGAGCAAACAAAAACGTTATTTTACCAGCAAGTACAATAAAAACGGAATCAAATTTGAGCACTTAACATGTGTCAATAAACTGTTACATCAACCAGACTGACCTGATTTCAGCACTTCGTCACTGTAATGAGATTTTGCAGCAAACAGTCAGGAGAAACATGGCCTCACGGTTCTTCATTTTTTTCCTTCTTCTTTGTTCACCACACCAGGCAGGTGACGTGTTCACTGACAAGCCCCGCCCCAAACCAGTAAAAACGTGTAAATGAGAGGTGTCGCCACTCAGAGCCATTAGTAAAGAAGCAACTCATTTTGAGCTAGTATGCAATTCACATTTTGTTTAGTAATGGTCCCGCCTTTTGCAAAATAACAAAAAGAATAGTAATAATAGCTTGACTTATTATGTAAATGAAAATTTGGGGTTACAGTGCACATGAGGGTTTGTTAACCTG
This sequence comes from Garcialebias charrua, assembly GCA_038048925.1. NCBI lineage: Eukaryota > Metazoa > Chordata > Actinopteri > Cyprinodontiformes > Rivulidae > Garcialebias > Garcialebias charrua. Next base: position 2,742 of record JBBPBX010030149.1, read on the forward strand.
GCAAATAAGGCACAAGCACTATTATTATTTTTGATTATTTCAGAAAATAAGGATTTCCTTGCACTTTTCAGTTGTGTTATATCTATGAAGTATCTCTATAGATGTCATGGTGAACCTGGAGTCTGGCCTTTTGCCGTCTCCGTTTGGCTTTGCAACACTCTTTTTTTTTGTGGAGCATTTCTCCACAGAGATTTCTTACCAGAGAAAACCTTCATCTTAATGGAAGCACTGGGATCAATTATGTCTGATATTTTAGAGTGGAAGTTATCTACTCCATTTTTTTCTGACTTACAGGACAAGATGGAGATGGAAGAGTAAATTTGGGTAAAAAATTCAAATGAAACTGTTTTCTTATACTATTTCTTTGGCTAATTGAGTAAAGGGAAATCATTCTTTCAAAGATAGCAGAAACGTTGTCAGATAGGGCAGCATCATTGACAGAGACCTTGGAAATGTTTAGCCCCTTACTGATGATTAAGTTCAAAGTATGTCCCCATTTTTGCGTTGGCTATTTAACATGTTGAGTCAAATCAAAAGTTTTAAATGTATCACATTGTTATTTTGTCCCACTGTTTTGGGGATTGTCAACATAGATATCAAATGATTATACAATCATAATCAACACTGATCAAAGAGAGCAGATCTTTGAAATCATTAAAGAAGCTTGCATTAGGTTTTGGAGACCTGTAAACATGAACAAGTATACTGTATCTTGAGCAGAGCCCTTTATCTGGACAGACAGATATGCAAAGGAGTCAAAATTGCCCAAAAGTACAGTTTTACACTGTAATAAATCTTTACACTGTAGTGAATCATGAAAAAATGGCCACCCATCCCTTTCTCTTATGCACCCTGCTCTCACCAAGAAAATTGTTATTAGAAGGCGTCGACTCAATCAGTGTAGGTGTCTAACAGTTTTTATCTAACCATGATTCTGTTAAAAACATAACGTGAAGATTGCACATGATAATTAATTGAAAATATTTTTGTGACACAGCTCTAATTTTTAATAAAGCCTGTTTAATGACCTAGTGTCTGATATTATTTATATAGGAAGTTGCGCTTGACAAGTCTGCGTTCATTGAAAATGTTGAAATTGTCAATAAAGTTCACTGATTTTGCAGCACATGCATCTTTAAGTAAATTGTTGAACATCAGCAGCCTGCTATATCTCTTATCTCCACGCCAAACTGTCAGCAGGGGTTCGCTGAAAAACACCTCAATATTGAGACCTTGAACTTTGCTCAACAAATGAATAGATTCTCTTTCAAAATTTCAGATTGATGCTTCACAATATCAAGGGTTCCTGTGTGTGTGATGAATATTATTCACTCATGGATGTTCATCTGTGATCGTCAAGTTTTCCTCTGAGATATCAGTCACCATATTATTCACTAAACTAAGTACTTTGGTGTTTTTTGTGGGGTTTTTTTTGGCTGCAAAATTATTTAATCTCATTCATAGTTCCACCACCCACCATTGGGTTTGCGGCTTGGTGGCTAGCTCTTTCTGTAACCATTTAGAAGGGAACGGTTTAGCGCTCAACCTGGTGTCAAATCTCTTACTGGTGCTTCTAGTGGAATTCCTGTATTTTTACTTGGTTTGCTCCCATTGTTTGTTTTGATAGCAATCAGCTTCAGTTTTCTTCTAGGTGCTGGGGTTGAAGATTTTTTTTTCTGTAGGGCTGGCCAGGCTGATTCGTCCAAGTGCAGGATAGGGTACTTCTTGTTAGTCATTTTACCAGATCAGAAGGAATGATTTTATTTTTGGCTTTGCACTGATAGTTCCAGGGATGACTGTTGGTCATTTTTACATTCATTTACATTAGAATACTGTTTCTTGGTTGTGCTAGTTAGCTTTCTGTCCGTTTTTTCACTGTTATGAAACATTGGTAGAGACATCTCATGTCCATGTACAGCATTTATCTCCACATTCATTTCAAGCCAATAGATTTTTATTTCTATCACTGCTGTTTTCTGGAGAAGTCTGTCGTAGTCCTCCATGAAAAAAGGAAACATCTTGGACTGATTAGGTATAGAAGTAACATCAACCATAAACTGTCACATTTAAGGCAACTAACTGTTAACCTTTGTTCCATAATCTTTACAAATAGTGAAAGTAACTTACAGAATGATGTGGGGAGAGAGATATGCATCTATTGTTTTTTTTTCCCTTTCTTTTTGTTGGATAAAAATGTTCTCGCTTTATCTCACTTACTCAAAGAAGCCACACTTGATGACAGGAGAAGATTTTTTACTTGCAAGGACAGATTTCCAGGACAGGTTGCACAGATACACAGGAAAGACACGCATGAAGCCCAGTCACAGGAATCTACCACGGTCAGTGTACAAACTTTGTTTTTATACTCTTATCAACAGCTGAGCTCAGACTCGGAGGTGTCCTTAAAGTACCAGCTGCACGTAGCTGCTTTATTCAGATCCTCATTCAGCTTTCTACGAACCCAAACATATGATTCATAGGCAGAGTTGACATTCTCAGTCATAGTAGTTAAAAGCGTCCTAAGACTTTGACCAAAAATTTGTTAACACTTTTCATTTGAAAATAATTAAAGATGAGATTACAGTATATTGAAGATATTACTTTGGCTAACTTGATTTTGTTCCTTTATCAGGTTCAAGCAGTGGTGGGCAAATGAACGCTTGGTAGCGCTAAAGCGCTAATCCGCTTACAGTGGACCTAAACTTTTTGTCAGCGTTTTTGTGAATTGACTAACTTTTATAATTCATAAGCGGATTTGTGCTATTTTTATTTAAAATGCAGTACCGCTAATAACTAATTATCTATCAGTAAAAACCAATAAACTTATTTACAAGCTCTTATGCTGCTTGTTTTACCTTTTTCCCCACCGTAAACAGCAGAGAGGAGGAAAGGGTGTGAGGGGGAGGGGGGCAGAGCTGAGAACAGACTCGGCTCTACCATGTAGGTAAATGCCTGGGGGTCCCATTTCAGCAGTGGCCCCGGCCCCGCCTCGCCCCGTGCAGTCACCTACATCACTAACATTGATCCTGCTTGTTAATGTACATTTAACATAAAAATAATTATAGTTACGATGAAAACGATCATTAAATACGCAATAAAAAAAACGGTCGATTTCTTTATCCCCCTACTAAAAATGGACTATTCCATCTTGACATCTTCCGGGTCACTCAGAGGTGAACTCGGGGGCTAATTCTGTGGCTACTGTTTGTGCTGGGTACTTGGATAAATCCGTAGAGAACCCCGCTGTTTCAAGCCAAATTAACGCGGCCGGAGGAGTTTATTGAGGGTTTTGTGTCGACCATTTGACGGTGAGTCGTTATTTTTATGTATTTTAGTTACTTTTCATTAAATCTGTTGACTACCTATAGACGCTAACTGTGTCTGCCTGTTGGTAGTGCTGGGTTACTAATGGATAAATCCGTAGAGAACCCCGCTGTTTCAAGCCAAATTAACGTGGCCGGAGGATTTTATTGTGCGTTTTGTGTCGACCATTCGACGGCGAGTCGTTAGTTTCATGTATTTGGGTTACTTTTATGTATAAATGCGGTGGCGACACACCCGTGTATTTGAGATTTAAACGTGGTTTTAGGGATTAAAAGATCATTCTATTTTTTGTTAATTTCGTGGCCGAATAGAATATATGTACGTAAAGTATTAAATAAATCCTTTGATTTTTGTAATTTCATCCTTTTAGGATCATTTTTGTTACTTTTCAGTTGGCAGTGTAGTGCAAATATTGATAACGCTGCCGGCTATATATAAATATATATATATATATAATATAGAAATATATAAATAGCGGATTAGATTAGCTTCCCCTAATTTTCATAAGACATTTGTGCTTTTGAAATTGTGGACCTAAAAAAATTAATAAGCGTTTTAGAAATTGTGGAACTAATTTTTTAATTAGCGGTGCCTAGCACTGGGTTCAAGAAAGAGTAAGGAGTATACAGAAGTGCAGAGAAATGATGGGGTAAAGCAGTGGAGAGTGGGCAGTCAGGTAAATAGTTGGGTGAGTATATATTTGTGGGAGAATGGATAGCAAACTGGTGAGAGTGTTCTCTGAGATGGTCTAAAATAGCAAGAAGCATGAACACGAGAAACTATTTCTTTCCAACTCATTTTAAACCAGAGTAAATTCTACACAAAGGAAAAACAAGAGTGAGGTTAGTACAAAACATCCATCCATCCATCCATCCATCCATCCATCCATCCTTCATTTTTACCTGCTTCTTCCTTTTCTCGTTGCGGGTGTCACTGGTGCCCATGTTCAGCCATCACTGTGCAAGAGGTGAGGGATGCCCTGGACAGGTCTCCAGTTCATGAAAGGGACACATAGAGACAAACAAGACAAACAACAATTCACTCTCGCACTCACACAGAGAGACAATTTAGATTTACCAATCAGCCTAACATGCATGCTTTTGATCTGTTGGAGGAAACACACATCTACAGAGAGAACATGCAAACTCCTCCCAGAAAGGCCCCCGGCTAGGATTTAAACTGGGGAAACCTGCTTGTTGAGAGGCAACCGCTCTACCAACTGCACCACCATGCTGCCCAAGTACAAGACATAAGGATCAAATAAAAAAATACAAATATAATAGAGATTTGCCTACTAATTCATTCATTCATTCAACCTTTATTTAAACAGATAAGTCACATTGAGCCTCGAAGACTCATTTACAAGTGAGATCTGTTGGACAGATAATAAAAGTGGTGAAAAATGACACATAGGGGTTTGGAGATAAAAAAAATTCCTAGCACATTTTTTACCCCTGAAGGTCAAAAATGTGGTAATGAAAAAATCTCACACACGAGCACATAATGACGCTGACATTACGCAGAGGGCGGAAGAGGGGGACTCAAAGGCGGTTGCATGCCAGCCCGTACTGCAGAGTTCAGATAGAATCACTCAGTTCATGGAGATCTATGCACACTCATGGGGGGGGGGAGCTGCCGAGGACGGTCAGAGGCGAGTCCTGAAATGATGACAGAATGTTTATTCAGCTGTGCTCCTCTGAAAAGTCAGTGGAATTCCTCAGCAGAAGGGTTGGGAGGGGCGAGAGCACCAAGCTTACAAAACTTCAGCAGGCGTGTTGAGATAAGACGGCCTGTCAAGGCCAGTCAGTGAGCCAAATTTCAGATAAACACGATTGTTGTGGGAACAGGCAGAACTTCAATGACCAAACAAATGGAGCATGCCTGAGAAAATCCCCAAGATGTAATACATTCAGCCAAAAGTCTGGTTTCTCGAGACATGAACCAAGCCATCATGCAAGGTAGGCAGCCTGACCAGGTCCAGATTAGCTGCTGACGTCTTCCTTGTGTGTTGATAGACCAGGACCCAGCCGAATCCAAAAAGCAGGAACCAGTTATCATTAATCCAATTAAGTATGTGTCCTTCAGATCCACAGATGATAGCAGAGATAGACACATCATCAAGTCTTCCAAGTCGATGAGATCTCCAGCTGTGTGCATGCCAACAGGGCAAATCAGCTTGCCTAAAGCCTGTCTTCTTGTTGAAGAAATGTTATCAGTTGTGTTGAGGGACCAACTGACCAAATGGAAGTCCATAGTTATGATTCGGAAGATTTTGTAGAAGAGAGGCTCTCAGACAGTCTCACAGACAAGACAAAGCAAAAGCAAAGCGGAGACCGAGAGGAGACGTCCCGTCTTTGAGAAGAGCAAGTGTTGAATGATCCCCTAGATGTCAGTATAATCCAACAATGAGTAGTGGTTCATCAGATATTAGCAGCAGGTAAAATGGTAGAAAAAGGATTTGAGCTTGCACTAGAAAATGCACATCAAAATAATAACCAGCCTATAACTCCACCTGAATGGGGAAAGAAGAGGAAGAATTAACCTGGGATAAGCAGGGTCCAGGCATAGTCTTTCTGACTGGACACGGATTGGGGCTCATCACTTTGTGCCACCTTTTCTATTTTTAAATAAACCTCCAGATTTTTGTTTTGAGCACAGCATAAATATTTATTGACAGTGTACAAGAACCAATTCATGGATTCAGAAATCTTGTCTGTGTGAAATCCTTGTACTGGAATCCACTTTTGGATGCGTGTGACCTTTGACCTCGGGGCACACTGCATGAGAGTTTGTTCATTCAGAAATACCAGTACAGTCAGAATGTAAGAGTACCAGTGGCTGCAGCTCTCATCTCCAAGATGGCTGCTAATCACCACCAGCTGTTGGCCATCTACCTGATCAGTCCCTGCTATACTTAAGGCTGTTGTCAAGTGCTACACTTCGCTGGAGCATTAGCCTTTAATGTTACCTTATCAGTCAGTACACTCAGTGCAACACATTGACTATGGGAACTGCGCCGCCGTGCGGTTCACCTGAAGTAATACAATCACGCCTTTTCTAAAGGCAGGTGGGCGTCAGCGTCAGCAATGAGGCCCCACCCTCTTTGCATAAAAGGGGCTGACGCCCCACCTTCATTCTCTTTTGCTCTTCACCTCGCTTCACACCTGAACTTCACAGGACTGAGGACTCCGTGACTGGATCGCTCGACTGGAGGTGAGCACGCTCCCTGCCCAGAGTGTCATGGAGGGCTTCTCTATGAGTGCTAGGGTTAGCGGGAGGCTAATCTAATGTTGTCGACATTTTATTTTCTGCTATTTCGCCGCTCAGTTTGCGGACGCTAACTGCGCCACACGCTACCTGCTTAGCTAACGGAGCTAACAGACTAGCCGTCGCGAGCAGCTCAGCGAGAGGACTTCTTCGTCACGGTTAGCAGACGGTTAACTGGTTACAACTCGACGTCTCTTCTCGGCCATGGCTCCGGAGAAGAGTGAGAGGAAGTCGAAGAGCTCCAACAAGACCAACAGGCCAGCGAGCCCCGGCTCCCGAGCCTGCTCCAGCGGATATGGCTATTTCCTTTCAGCAACGGACACCCACGAGGCCTGTCCGGTCTGCTTAGGGTTGCTACATGCGAAAACACTCAATGTTTTTTTCTCGCGGATGGCTCCGGAGAAAGGTAAGTGGAAATCGAGTAACTCCGTTGCTAACTGGCTAGTTCCCACGGTTAGCCCGGCTAACCGAGAGCTCCCATGACAGCGCGAGGTGGATGTCGGGCTCGTGCAACGTTGCTAACACGATTAGCGCTACCAACACGATTAGTGCTGCTAACATGATAAGCGCGGCTACGAGCGGACAACGGAAGACTCCATTGTGAGGTATGTGAAAAACTACTTGGTCTAGCTTGCTAACTAACCTTCTCATGTTCTGTCTGTTTCGCTATCCTGTGGAGCCAAATCGACAATAGAGTTCATCACACGGCTGCTAACTAAGTTTGTCTACCGATTGCTGCTCTGCTCGACGGCCCGTTTAGCACCGCTAGCGGGCTCAGGAGTACCTCCACGTTTAGCTCCCGCTAACAAAGAGGCTCTCCGACCAGCACAGTCCAGGAGGAGGAGTTTCTGCCTACCTGATCAGCTATGCTGACTGGTAGTTTCCCTACTTCCACGACAAGAACATTGTGACGCTGAGAGCTTATCTACTTACGGGCTTAAGGATGGCTCTCAGACGTTACCCATGTCAGAGTTCGAGGAACCCTGATGGAGTGGACAAGGGCGAGCAGAGGGAATCTCCTCCAAACACAAGAAAAGCCCAACTACTGTCCCTGACGAAGCCTCCAACGACAGAGCAAGGCCTTGAGGAGAGAGCAGAGGGCTTTTCACAACAAGTTGCAACGGTGCTTGTCGAAGCAGATGGATCCACTCCGGCTCCGCCTGACCTGTAATAATTGATGACGAGATTGATATGATAACTATAGAAATTATAAATAATAATAAATTATAAATAATAACGATAAACACTTTATAATAAGTTGCGTTTGTAATGAAATAATGGAGTGGTAAGGTATTTAAACACTTACTGGACCACCATTATTGTAGATGCGCAGGTCTGAGCAGAGTTTAACTGCACAGACTGCCACCAATGCGCGAGTTCTTCCTTTTTCCGATACTAAATTGCTTTTACTGTAATTAGGAAAAATGTAATTTCACAAGGGAATCCAACTTATGTTGGTCTACCAGAAAATAGACCTTTTATTGAAACTATCACAAAATTACATTAAACATTTGTATCGATATTAGCTCTGATTTAATAACTACGTTGACAAGAATTCAAATTAAAACAAACAGACAATTAGGAACTTAAACTGTTGGCACATTACTTGACAGATTAATAGCTTATGAAAAATAAGAAATAGGAGGAAGGAATACGTGGAAGCTAAGTTAACTAAAGTTGGTTATTTTGAACCAGACTGGGTGACACCTTTTTCCCCACACGAGCAGACTGCTGGGCTCCCGCACGTTCAAACACACCACGGCTCGTTACCTGTTGACGGTTTGTCTCTTGGAGATAAGAGTGGAGAAGTGACTGGACACACACGTGGATGAGTTTGTCCACCGGCCGTCCAGTTGGGACTTCAGCGTGGGTGGCTGATTCACGATACGAGGAACTCGCCTCCCTCGACAGGAAACAACGGTCAAGCGTACAGACTGATTTTCAAAATAAAACTTCAGAAAACAAATTCTTCCAGCAGATGAGTGAGTGAGTTACAGTAAGCTTTACTGTAACGCCAAAATTATACCACACGCGTCACGGCTCCACCCCGCTCCGGTCCGACCTCCGCAGCAAATATGCACCCATTATAATCAATGACAGAATTTACACTGGCTCCGCACGGCGGCGGCGAGCTGCGGAGAGCGGACGGCAGTCCGTCAAAATTAGAAATTTTTCTATTTCTGCCGGACGCCGGAGCTGTGCGGAGGCACCAACAGGAAAAGGAACGAGCACAACTTCCGTATTTACAAAATAAAATCACCACGGGCGGACTAATCCTAGCTCTATACGGATTTATTTGTACAAAAATGCTGTCAAACTATCATTTATGACTACGCCTACAAACGCAATACAAGAAATAAATAAATAAATAAAGTATTTTATTCTGAAAATGTAATACCTCACTTCCTGTTGCTCAAACCATGTCCTGTCGCTCATTTACGAGAGAAGATCAAGGCAGCAGTCTCTACTGTTGTTCTCCTTCTTCCACCGAATGAATTGTTTTGTTCTGACTTCATTATTTATCACTTGATTTATCGCGCGATCCCGCAAATCCCGCGCATGCGTCTTGGAGCGGCGCATGCAGGCGGACCTGAGCTGAGCGGAGGTAGTGGAAACTGGAGTTTGAGACGCTCAGCTGCGACCTGCGGAGCGAAGCGGACCGCAAGTAGTGTAATTTTGGCGTAACCCAGCTGAAACGTGGGTCTAGTTGACATTTGACCGGAACGTCTCCAGCTTTTCCAGAGGAGAGAAGCAGGTTGTCAGTTAGTTCTCTCCAAAAAACTAAAGCCAAAAATGCAGGAAGTGCCCTTTTAAGAAGGGGGTGTGACTTAGTCACATACTTCCTGCTGATTGGTTGTCCATCACTAGAGAAGGAGTGACTTTGCAAGTGAGTGAGTTTGAGTGACAGATGATAGGGTAGACAAAACATAGAAAACATACGTGAGAAGATGCAGGTGCATGTGAACAAGCAATGTAACTTGTTTTGAGAACAGATTCATTGTTTTTAGAAAGGACGGGAGACCGAAAGCAAGCTATGTCTAGCACTTTTCCTTCGAAACAAAAACAGTTCAAACAAATACGAAGGATTGTTCATTCAACTTTAGACACTTATTCTGCATAGAGCAGACAGTTTAAAGCACGATCATTCTGAGATGTTCTCTTAACTTTGTCATATTTAAAATATACCAGCTTAGTAAAATCATCATTAAATGACAAAAATATACTGTTGATCAATTCTGAATTAACACACATTAAAGAGAAAGTTCAATCTGATTAATTAGTGTCCATTAATTCATAATAATTGTAAAAATAAAAGTGTCCATTTGTCTCCTTGAGAGTTTCAAGAAGGTGTAACACTGAGAGTTTCAGAGAGATGTGGAGAGGCCCACATCCCATATGGACATGGGGGTGCTATATCCCTACACGTTTATAGACCGCCTGATTCTAATATTGAATCATTTACAGATAAAAGCATAGAGGTACTAGAAAAGAGTTGTACAAAAACAATGTTTATATGTGGTGAATTTCAATATCGATCTGGGGAGTTTAAGAAATTCTTATGATGTTAGTAACTTTGTTGATTCAATGCATACATTAAACCTTTTTCCATTGATATTGAAACCTATAAGGATTACATCGCACAGTGCAACAATACTGGATAATATTTTTACAAATACATTAAATGGGGATGTGGTTAGTGGTATTCTAATGACTGATCTAACTGATCATTTACCTGTTTTTACAATCTACAAAAAATACCACAGTAACATGAACAAAATTGTTAGAAAAAGAAAAATTATAAATACATCAAAAACTGCTCTAGACAAATTAAGTGACGAATTAGCTAATCATAATTGGGATAAAGTTTACTTGGAAGATGTAAATAAATCATACAATGAATTTATGAACATTTTGGAGACATTGTATTATAAAAACTGTGAGCTAAAAAATTATACTGAGAGGAAATCTATGGATCAAAAATGGATGACTAAAGGTTTGAAAAATGCATGTAAAAAGAAAAATTATTTGTATTCTATTTTTTTTTTAAATGTAAAACAAAAGAAGCTGGAGACAAATATAAGAAGAACAAAAACAAACTTGTGGGAATAATAAAGAAACATAAGAAAGATTATTATAGTGACTTATTGAATAAATGTAATGGGGATATGAGAGCAACATGGAAGGTTGTGAATAGCGTAGTGAAAAAACAAGTTGTAAGAACAAGTAGTTTACAAAATTTTCTCATAAATGATAAGGAAATTAACAACAAAAATGAAATTGTTAATGGCTTTAATAAATACTTTGTGGATGTTGGAACAGACCTGGCTGCTAAAATACAGAAAGTTGATAAAAGTGTGAACTACTTAATTTAGGGTTATGTAAACAGTATGTTCTTGAAGAAAACTGACTCTGAAGAAATTATGAATATTGTAAATAAGTTTGCTGACAAAAAATCTAAGGACTGGGTGGATATGGACATGACATTTGTGAAAAATATAATGAGTTACGTAATTCAGCCTTTCACATATATATGTAATTTTTCTTTTTTGTCAGGAGTATTTCCTGATCGCATGAAAGGGGCTAAGCAGGGGTGTCAAACTCATTTTCACCGAGGGCCACATCGGCATAATGGCTGACCTTGAAGGGCCAGATGTAACTTATAAATGTAACTAAATGTAATCTAATGTAATGTAAAATAAATGTAACTACCGTACTCCTTAATGTTGAATAACTCATTTATTATAACTTATTCAACTGACAATTACAGTTGCATAGAAAACATCTGTTTGCTTGTTGCTCTAACATAAATCCTTTTAAAATTTGTCAGCTTATGAAAACCCACATAACTCCATTAATGAAGGATGAAATTGTCCAAGTTAATAAAAAAAAACATAAAACTGAGCTGCAAAGAACATGTATGACACATGTAGCATCTCACCCAAAAAGGCTACACACAGCCTTGCATCCAACTGTGAATGACAACAATTTGTGTGCATACACATACCAAAATAAAGGTTGACTCAGTTCACAACTATCTTACCGTACTCAAGTTTTTTGGTTAGTCTTTGATGAGGAGATGCTGCCTGTCCTTGAACACACCAAGTGGATTCTCTCTCTATGATTGATCATGTTCTGAAAATGATAAACACAAAACAAAATGCAAGCACAATCATTAAATTGCACACAGTTGAAATGTTCTTCTTCTTTGTTGAATTACATTTTATTATATTTTAATTAATCTAAAAAAGCTAAGTCTGGTCCTCTGGACATTTAAAAAACAAAACAAAACTTCATCTTTCAGGGATGAAGATGTTCACATCCTTGATAGAGAGGAACAATGGTTTGAGAGACGAGTAAAAGAGGCCATCTTTGTGAAAAGAAACCATCCAAGGAAGGGGAACATATTATTTTAGGTGGCTGAAATAATCACCTGTTTTTTGTTTTGTTTTTTTGAATGTCCAGAGGACCACACTTAGCTTTTTTAGATTTTTCTACCTGGATTATTGAGAATGCATCAGGATATATTTGAATTAAATTTTAAGAAAATGCTAACCTGACAAACAGGAAAGTGGACAAGATTGTCCTGTTTCACTTGCCACATCCATAAGTCCAATTTTCGCAGGAAAGCCGTGATCGCGTCGGACATCTGCGTGATGACTTGTTTGCGTCCCTGCAGCTTCTGATTCAGCTGGGCGAGATGGTCGGTTATGTCGCACAACACAGCAAAGTCACACAGCCACTTTGAAGCTAGCTTTCACTGCAGCCTCGTTTTTGGCTGTGGGTTTCATGAACAAACTCTGCTGCGACTGCAGTTTGCCTTTTAATTCTTGGCAGAATGTGTTGCTTTTCTTGAAGGCTAGCTTTAGCGTACTTAGCTCCGTGTTTGGTTTCAAAACCGACACCGCCTCGTAACACAAAAGACATACCGGTCTTTCTCCTGGAAGCACAAACAAGTATTCGCCTTCCCATCTTTCTTGAAACTTCCGTCTGCATCAACTTTTCTCTTTCTGGACATGTTGGGATCATTATTTATATCTCAATTCCACTCGTTGGCATGAAGGTAGAAACACTGCCTCGGCTACCGTAGTCGAAAGGCATTGTGGGAAAACCGTTGTCGAAAGGCATAGTGGGGCTGCCGTAGTCGAAAGGCATTGTGGGAAATGTAGTTTTTGGTCAAAACTCGCTCGTATTAATTTTTAGACACTCAAAACTTTTTAATTAAGCTCTCGCGGGCCAGATAAAATGACATGGCGGGCCACATCTGGCCCGCGGGCCAAGAGTTTGACACATGTGGGCTAAGGTGTTACCTCTTTTTAAAAGTGGTGCTAAATCTGAGTTCAACAATTACAGACCAATATCATTGATGATGATTAGCCATTTAGTCGAAGTCGACTTTCGGCCACTTTATGGATCAGTCCTCTCCACGCGTTCCTGTCCTCGATGATTACTTTGAGTTCTGCAATCGTCTTGCTGGTGGCCGATGTGATTGTATCAAGCCAGTGTATTCTTGGCCGTCCTCTTCTTCTCGTCCCGCTCACTTTGCCCAGCATCATTGAAGTCTCCAGTGAATTTGCGCGCATAACGTGGCCGAAAAAGGACAGTTGCTGTTTGACGATTTTGCTCTCAAGCGACATTTTTGGCTTGATACGGTCCAGGACCATCTTGTTTGTTGTCCGCGATGTCCAGGGTATGCGCAGTAGTCTTCTCCAACACCAGAGTTCAAAAGCGTCGATTTTTCTTCTTTCTGCTTTCCTGACTGTCCAACTTTTACATCCATATGTTGCTATGGGAAATACAATGGTGTTGACGAGTCTCGTTTTCGTCGCAATGCTCACGTCTTTGCTCTTCCAGACTTTGTCCATTCCTTGCATTGTGGCCCGGCCAAGTGCAATCAACCTTTTGATCTCTGGTCCGGATTCGCCGTTTCGGTCAATTTTGGCTCCCAGGAAGATGAAATCTTGGACTGGCTCGATCTTTTCATTGTTGATCTTGATGTTTACTGCATCAGTGCACGCCGTTGTCATTACTTTCGTTTTCTTGAAGTTGAGGTACAGTCCCATGTGTTCACTATCCTCTTGAACTCGTCTGATCAAGTATTCCAGGTCTTTTTCACTTTCTGCAAGTATAGTTGTGTCATCCGCATAACGCAGGTTGTTGATAGTCCTACCTCCAATATGGACTCCGATTATGGTCTCGTCCAGGTTGCATCGTCGCATGATCGTTTCGGCGTACAGGTTAAACAGGGCTGGAGATAAAATGCATCCCTGCCTGACGCCTTTACCAATTTTGAACCAGTCGGTGTTACCATTCGATGTTCTGACAGTTGCTTCCTGATTGAGTACAGTGTTCGTATCAGCTGTTCAATGTGTTCTGGTACACCCATTTGTTTCAAACATGCCCAGAGTTTGTCATGGTCCACACAGTCGAACGCCTTGGTGTAGTCGATGAAACACATATAGACGTCCTTCTGGTGCTCTCTAGCCTTCTCCATGATCCAGCGTAGGTTCACGATTTGATCCCTCATGCCTCGTCCTTTGCGGAAACCAGCCTGAACATCAGGCCACAATTTTCAAAAATATTGGAGAAACTGTTTGTTATCAGGATGGATCAATTTGTTGAAAAATTTAATATTCTCACAGATAATCAATATGGATTCAGAACAGGAAATTGGGGCTGGGCTGCCACCTTACCGTGGTGAAGGGGTTTGAGTGTCCCAATGATCCTAGGAGCTATGCTGTCAGGGGCTTCATGCCCCTAGAAGGGTCACCCAAGGCAGACAGGTCCTAGGTGAGGGACGAGACAAAGTGCAGCCCAAAGACCCCAATGATGAGTAAAACTAATGGAATCAATGTTCCCTCGCCCGGACGCGGGTCACCGGGGCCCCACTCTGGAGCCAGGCCCGGAGGTGGGGCACGCTGGCGAGCGCCTGGTGGCCGGGCTTTTACCCATGGAGCCCGGCCGGGCACAGCCCGAAGAGGAGACGTGGGTCCCCCTTCCCATGGGCTCACCACCTGTGGGAGGGGCCAAAGGGGTCGGGTGCTATGTGAGATGGGTGGTGGCCGAGGGCGGGGACCCTGGCGGTCTGATCCTCGGCTACAGAAGCTGGCCATTGGGACATGGAATGTCACCTCTCTGGTGGGGAAGGAGCCTGAGCTAGTGTGTGAGGTTGAGAAGTTCCGACTAGAAATAGTCGGACTTACCTCAACACATGGCTCTGGCTCTGGAACCAGTTTCCTTGAGAGGGGTTGGACACTCTTCCACTCTGGAGTTGTCCCTGGTGAGAGGCGCCGAGCAGGAGTGGGCATACTGGTTGCCCCCCATCTTGGTGCCTGTACGTTGGGGTTCACCCCGGTGAACGAGAGGGTAGCCTCCCTTCGCCTACGTGTGGGGGGACGGGCTCTGACTGTTGTTTGTGCCTATGCACCAAACGGCAGCTCAGACTACCCACCCTTTTTGGAGTCCTTGGAGGGGGTATTGGAGAGTGCGCCTCCTGGGGACTCCCTTGTTCTACTGGGGGACTTCAACGCTCACGTGGGCAATGACAGTGAGACCTGGAGGGGTGTGGTTGGGAGGAACGGCCCCCCTGATCTGAACCAGAGTGGTGTTCTGTTATTGGACTTCTGTGCTCGTCATGGATTGTCCATAACGAACACCATGTTTAAGCATAAGGGTGTCCATATGTGCTCTTGGCACCAGGACACCCTAGGTCGCAGTTCGATGATCGACTTTGTTGTCGTCTCATCTGATCTGCGGCCGCATGTCTTGGACACTCGGGTGAAGAGAGGGGCGGAGCTGTCAACTGACCACTACCTGGTGGTGAGTTGGCTCCGATGGTGGGGGAGGATGCCGGTCAGACCTGGCAGACCCAAACGTATTGTGAGGGTCTGCTGGGAACGTCTGGCAGAGTCTCCCGTAAGACGGAGCTTTAACTCCCACCTCCGGGAGAGCTTTGAACACGTTCCGAGGGAGGCGGGGGACATGGAGTCCGAGTGGGCCGTGTTCCGCGCCTCTATTGTCGAGGCAGCTTATCGGAGCTGTGGCCGCAAGGTTGTTGGTGCCTGTCGTGGTGGCAACCCTCGAACCCGGTGGTGGACACCGGCAGTGAGGGATGCTGTCAGGCTGAAGAAGGAGTCCTATTGGGCCTTTTTGGCTTGTGGGACCCCGGAAGCAGCTGATAGGTACCGGCAGTCCAAGCGGCATGCGGCTCGGGTGGTTGCTGAGGCAAAAACTCGGGCGTGGGAGGAGTTCGGAGAGGCCATGGAGAATGACTTCCGTACGGCTTCGAGGCGATTCTGGTCCACCATCCGGCGTCTCAGGGGGGGAAAGAGGTACGCGACCAACACCATTTATGGTGGGGGTGGCGTGCTGCTGACCTCAACTCGGGATGTTGTGAGTCGGTGGGCGGAATACTTCGAAGACCTCCTCAATCCTACTGGCACGTCTTCCACTGAGGAAGCGGAGCCTGGGGACTTTGGGTCGGGTTCTCCGATCTCTGGTGCTGAGGTCGCCGAGGTGGTTAAAAAGCTCCGCGGTGGCAAGGCTCCGGGGGTGGATGAGATTCGCCCGGAGTTCCTTAGGGCTCTGGATGTTGTAGGGTTGTGTTGGCTTACGCGACTCTGCAATATCGCGTGGACATCGGGGGCAGTTCCCTTGGATTGGCAGACTGGGGTGGTGGTTCCCCTATTCAAAAAGGGGGACCGTAGGGTGTGTTCCAACTATAGGGGGATCACACTCTTAAGCCTCCCTGGTAAGGTCTATTCAGGGGTTCTGGAGAGGAGGGTCCGTCGGATAGTCGAACCTCGGATTCAGGAGGAGCAGTGTGGTTTTCGTGCTGGTCGTGGAACACTGGACCAGCTCTACACCCTCAACAGGGTCCTGGAGGGTGCGTGGGAGTTTGCCCAACCAGTTTACATGTGCTTTGTGGACTTGGAGAAGGCATTCGACCGCGTCCCTCGGGGGGTTCTGTGGGGGGTACTCCGGGAGTATGGGGTACCAGGCCCTTTGATAAGGGCTGTTAGGTCCCTGTACGACCGGTGTCAGAGCTTGGTCCGCATTGCCGGCAGTAAGTCAGGCTCGTTTCCGGTGAGAGTTGGACTCCGCCAAGGTTGCCCTTTGTCACCGATTCTGTTCATAACTTTTATGGACAGAATTTCTAGGCGCAGCCAAGGTGTTGAGAGGATCCGTTTTGGTGACCTTAGAATCGCTTCTCTGTTTTTTGCAGATGATGTGGTCCTACTGGCTTCATCAGTTCGTGATTTACAACTTTCACTGGAGCGGTTTGCAGCCGAGTGTGATGCGGCCGGGATGAGGATCAGTTCCTCCAAATCCGAGGCCATGGTCTTGAGCCGGAAAAGGGTAGCATGCCCTCTCCGGGTCGGGGAGGAGGTCCTGCCCCAAGTGGAGGAGTTTAAGTATCTCGGGATCTTGTTCACGAATGAGGGAAAACTGGAGCGTGAGATCGATAGGCGGATAGGTGCAGCGTCCGCAGTGAAGCGGGCGCTGTACCGGTCTGTCGTGGTGAAGAGAGAGCTGAGTCAAAAGGCAAAGCTCTCAATTTACCGATCGATCTACGTTCCCACCCTCATCTATGGTCATGAGCTTTGGGTTATGACCGAAAGAACAAGATCTCGGATACAAGCGGCTGAAATGAGTTTTCTCCGCAGGGTGGCTGGACTCTCCCTTAGAGATAGGGTGAGAAGCTCAGTCATCCGGGAGGGACTCGGAGTAGAGCCGCTGCTTCTCCACATCGAGAGGAGCCAGTTGAGGTGGCTCGGGCATCTGGTTAGGATGCCTCCTGGACGCCTCCCTGGTGAGGGAGACCCAGAGGAAGACCCAGGACACGCTGGAGGGACTATGTTTCTCGGCTGGCCTGGGAACGCCTTGGGATTCCCCCGGAGGAGCTGCTCCAAGTGGCTGGGGAGAGGGAAGTCTGGGCCTCCCTACTTAGGCTGCTACCCCCGCGACCCGACCCCGGATAAGCGGAAGAAGATGGATGGATGGATGGAACAGGAAATTCAACCTCCATGGCTCTGATGGAGTTAATGAAATTAATAACTATAGCGACAGATCATAAACAGTACTGTGTGGATGTTTTTGTTGATTTAAAAAAAGTGTTTGATACAGTTGATCATAATATACTCCTTGACAAGTTACATAGATATGGTATTAGAGGATTGGCATTGAAATGGGTTTGTAGTTATTTGAGTGATAGGAAACAGTTTGTGCAAATGGATGAGGTGAAATCCGAGCTCAGCACTATTAAATGTGGAGTTCCTCAGGGATCGATACTAGGAAAAAAATTATTTTTATTATACATACATGATTTGATACAGGTCTCAGGGCTCCTGAAGTGCATTCTTTTTGCTGATGACACCACTTTTTTGGTAGTGTTGACAATATTGAACAAACTCTGAAACTAGTAATGACAGAACTTGGTAAAATTCAGACTTGGTTTAAAATTAATAAATTAACGTTGAATCTGGGTAAAATTTGCTACATGATATTTAGTAATAAAAATAAATCAATTGATGTACCTTTTTTAATTGATGGATCTGAGATTCAGAGAGTTCATGAGGTAAGGTTCTTTGGCATCACCATTGATGATAAATTATCCTGGAAACAACATATAGGTTCAGTTAAAACTAAACTATCTAAGTCTATTGCGATATTTTACAGAGTTAGAGATCTATTAAATGATAAGGCACTTTATTTGTTGTATAATACATTATTTGTGCCACACTTAATTTATGGTGTTAGTGTTTGGGGCACAGCGTGTAAATCAATTACAAAGCCTATTTTTATATTACAAAAGAGAGTTATTAGAATTATCACAAGAATGAATTTCCACCATCCATCAAACGTTTTGTTTTATCAAATGAAAATACTGAAGTTTTATGATTTAGTTGATTACAATATTTTGTTAGTTTTGCATAAAGCACAGAATAATGTACTTCCTTCAAATATTCAAATATATTTTGTTAGAAGAACGAGTAGTTATAATCTTAAGGGGACAAATGTTTTTGTTAAGCCACATTTTAGGACTAGTTCATGGGGACGATCTAACTTAATTCGAGGAATAGGGTCATGGAATGAATTGGAATCAGACATTAAAGTGATTAATTCAATGGCTGCTTTCAAAAGACTGATTAAGTTTAATCAGTTAAAATTATACATTTAGATGTGTTGAAACTTAAATGTTGTATGAGATACAGAAGGTATAAAATATATAATATAAAATTAAAATTATAAATTTAGTAGTTCTTTATCTTGGAAATCAAGTGAGTTGGTTGTATGAAGAGTTTATTGAAGGTTGAAACTAAGTTATGGAAATCAAATGAGTTGGTTATATGAATTGTTTATTGGAGTATAAGGGGCAGAAAAAATAAGATGTTTTCTTCTTCTGCCGCCTTTCATTTTATATTTGTCTTTTTTATTTTCTCCTACTGTATGTATTATTGTTGTGTGTTTTTTTAATAAAATGAATAAATAAATTTAAATCAAATCAAATCAAAACCTGTGCCGCAGAACGGCCGAGTCTCTCAGGTGCCAAGACCTGCACCTCCACCGGGACAACAAGAGTCAAGGTTGGCGGGTAACTATTCCTCCCGAGGCAACAACCTCGGTGAGGCACGACACGCCTGTGTCCCCTGGTTTTTTAACTGGGTTCACGCGGTTAGGGTCGGCACCCAGGGCGGCCACCATTTCCCCCCTTCTCCCAGTTCCGGACTGGGAGAGCAGGGAACTGACGGGTCTTTCTCACATCCAGAACTTCAGCCACCAAGGCCTACCCAGCAAACCATGTCGTCTTCAGCAGTGCAGCTGGAAAGGATCTGGCGCGCACAGTGCCCCGCGGCCCATACGGTCTCGATACTGCAGGCTCACCAGGCAGAAAAGCTGCAGGAACTGCAGGGGGCTACCAACAAAGGGAAAAGATGGCAGAGCCGATGGATGAGGCCCATAAGAGGGCATACTTTACTGCCTACCCTTCGGGCGCATCGGCAGTCGCTCTGGGTAAGAGCAGGACTGAAGTGGTGGTCACACAGTGACACCGGTGACCAACATCCTCGCTGATGAGGGCTTTTCCACCCACAAGAAAAGAAAAGCCACACATATTCAAACCACCCGAGGTCCAAGAGACCATGGTGGAAGGGACAAAGATGTTCGTTAAAACACAAAACATGTTCCTCTGTTTGTGCGATAAAAACAAAATGTTGTTTTAAAGCACTAATAAAACCACATAGTGTTTTAGCGTCTCTATCCAGAAGTCACGGGTCAACCCAGTACTTCTCCTGCGGTACGGAGTGAAAGCAGAGGCCTGCATGATCCTAAGCTGTCCCTGCACCATTACAGGCATTTTTACCCACAGAGGGAGAGAAAAGGTCGAACTTTTACCACCAGTATCAAACTACACAGATTAACCGGTCCAGAACGTTTAGACACACAAGAACACTCAAATGCTTGTGTAATAAAGAGAAATTACCTTTCACACACGACAATAAAGTCTCAAACTACTCAAGCTGTTCTGTGTCACGACTCAGCAGACATTCCGGCTACCGCAGAGGGACAGGCAAGTCTCCCAGAGGGCGAACGAGAAGGGGCCATTCACCCCCCTCCCATCCCCTTGACACACAAACATCACAGAATACACATGCCTTCCAGACTGAGCGCACACGCTGGCGCCTGGAACACAGGCAAACCAAGCACGTGGGTCACGTCCACTGTCACCCTTGGTCTCCGACTGCACTTCTACAACCGGCCACCTCCTTTCACAGGAGTGCTATCGTCCTCCATAAGCCCAGACCGTGCTCATGTATTAAGAGACGAGATCTCAACCATGATACAGAAAGGAGTGATCAGAATGGTCCCTGCTCACGATGTAAAAAAGGGCCATTACATCAAGTACTTCCTGGTCCCGAAACGGGATCAGGGCTTGAGGCCCATCTTGGACCTCCGGGGTCTGAACAGAAGAATAAAAACATACAAATTCAGGATGTTGACACTCAGACAAGTCATCCACTCGGTTCGACCGAGAGATTACTTCTGCACGGTGGATCTGAAAGACGTTTTCTTCCACGTGAACATCCTGCCCTGCCACAGAAAATATCTCCGCTTTGCCTTCGAGGGCACCGCGTTCGAGTTTTTGGCAAAGAACTTTTGGCCTGAAAACCACCCCTAGATCATTCACGAAATGCCTAGACGCGACCCTGACCCCGCTGAAGGGTCAAGGGGTCAGAGTTCTCAATTATCTGGACGATCTGCTAATACTTGGACACAACAGAGTCCAAGCACAACAGTACGCAGAGAGGTTGATGTCTCACCTGGAAGCTCTAGGTTTTGTTATAAAGCTGGCAAAAAGCAATCTGACCCCATCCCAGATTACCATATTTCTGGGAGTACAGTTCAACTCCATTTTGTACAGGGCAAGTCTCTCAGAGGCACAAGTTTCATCCCTCCACCTCTGCCTAGCACGTTTCAGCTATGCCAAAGGGTGCCTCTCAAGCTGTGCCAGCGTCTCTTAGGCCTGTTGGCAGCAACTTTTGCCTGCGTGCCTCTGGCCTTATTAAGAATGTACCCTCTACAGATATGGATCAATAAACAAAGGCAACCTGCCCCCCCTCGATGAACGAGGGTATACTGATTGGCCAAGTGTACATGAAGGCTCTGGAGCAATGGAAGGCCCCCACAGTGTTCAGCAAAGGCTGGTTGGGGAGAGTGTTGTCACGAGTCCTGGTCACCACGGACACATCAAAACCAGATGGGGAGGTCTCTGCAGAAACCAGTATGCCCAAGGGGTCTGGAAGCAATAGGAGGCCAAGCTCCACATAAATTTCCTAGAACACAGTGCAGTGTTTTTGTCTCTGAAACACTTTTACAGGAAGGGGCTGGTTACACAACAACATGTCCTGATAAATTCAGACAACAGGACCATAGTGTCCTACATCAACAGAGAAGGCGGGACAAGGTCCCAGCCCCTCCTCAGGTTGACACAGAAACTGCTCACGTGGTGCAGCTCCCGGATCTTGTCGCTGAGGGCGACCCACATCCCGGGCGAGCTGAATCATGGGGCAGATGCCCTCTCAAGAGGGCCCCTCATCCCCTTGGAGTGGCGGCTGAACCCATGTATCGTGGACCAGGTCTGGGCACGATACGGGAAGGCTGACGTAGATCTGTTCGCTTGCAGCTACAACACGCACTGCCCCCTGTATCACTCAATAAGGGAGACAGATACATCGTCGGTGACAAATGCCCTGACGTACAACTGGCCAGCGGGAAGGTTGTATTACGCATTTCTACCTGTTCCTATGATTCAGGCGACGCTGGAACGTGTACGCCAGGGGGCTATCTCGCTAATACTGATAGCCCCCAGGTGACCACAGAAAGCATGGTTCCCAGAGGTGATTTCATTGCTGGAGGGGACACCATGTCAGCTGCCCCCCACAGGGACCTGCTGACCCAGGCCCATGGACAGATCCTACACCCACGTCCAGAACTGTGGCAGCTCTGGGCCTGGCCGCTAAAAGGGATTGATTAATGGCCTCAGGACTACCTAGTAATGTGGTGAACACAATACAGGGAGTGAGAGCACAGTCTACTCAGACTCTCTATGCTCGCAAGTGGCATGTTTTTGAGGCCTGGTGTCTAGAGAGGAATATTATTTCATATTCCTGTGACTTAGTCCAGCTTCTCACCTTTCTACAGGACCTGCTGGAGAAGGGTAGCACTTTCTCCACCATTAAGGTCTTTTTGTCAGCCATCTTAGCATGCCACCAGGGCTGGGGAGGCTAATCACCTGGTGTCCACCCTCTCATGATACGATTCATGAAGTGCGTGCTGAGGAAGAAACCTCCGAGCAGGACTTAGGCCCCCCAGTGGGGCCTACAATTAGTCCTGGATGCTTTGTGTGAGCCTCCATTTGAGCCTCTTAGTAGCATTAAGATAGATTTGTTATCTTATAAAACTACATTGCTCTTAGCTCTATGCTCAGCAAAACATATGGGTGATCTCCACGCATTATCTGTGCATCCAATGTGTACTAGGTTTGTCCCAGACGGGTCAAAGGTCACCCTGCATCCAAACCTCACATATGTGCCAAAAGTACCAACTTTAAATCCCAGAAGTCTGGACTTTGAGCTGTCAACTTTTCCTCCTCTCCCTGTTCTAACTGAAGAACATAGGCGGCTGAACGTGCTTTGCCCTGCTAGGACCCTGAGCAGCTACATGGAGAGAACTGTCAGTTGGCACAAAACAAACCAATTGTTTGTATGTTTTGCTACTCCTGCTGCTGGCAGAGCCCTGTCAAAACAGCACCTCTCACACTGGGTGACTGAGGCCATTAAGAGGGCATACAGCAGCAAAGGTCAGCAGGTGCCCTCTGGGATACATGCTCACTCAACCCGAGGCCTAGCCACTTGCTGGACCTTATTCAGAGGTGTACCAGTAGCAGATATGTGACTGGCCACAGCAAAACCAGGAACAAGTCTCCTCTGGGTCATTTTGAGTTATTTACAGAATCTGAAAGTGTGGGTTCTAAGCTATCCGATGATACCAAACACATGGCACTCAGTTTAAACACTTCTAAAGTGTTTTTTAAAGCATGGGATGGTTTCTTCACAACTTCAACTAGTATATTTTGTAAAAAAACGATTTTCACTATTTTCTCAGAACTTGAAGCTTTTATTGATTTTTTCAGTTTGAGTGTGAGAGACTTGTTCCTGCTTTTCCCGTGGCCTGTCACATATATGTGCAGCTGCTAACTGGACATCATCAAACACGTTTGTGAAACATTACAGTTTGGTTGTCACAGCATGTGACGTAACTCAGGCTGTTCTCTCTACCACAGAGTAAAGAACAGCTGGCGCCTGTAGTCTAAGGCATAAGTTCTCACAAGCATGCATTTCCAGAGCATTTCCAGGGCGTGATTGAATTACGTTCCCATAGTCAATGTGTTTCACTGAGTGTACTGACTGATAAGGGAACTGAAAGTTATGCACCATAACTCATGTTCCCTGAAGGAAGGGAACGAGGTGCAACACATGTTTGCCCTTTCAATGCCTAAGCTCGGTGAAGTGCACCCTGAGAATGAAGGTGGGGCGTCAGCCCCTTTTATGCAAAGAGGGCGGGGCCTCATTGCTGACGCTGACGCCCACCTGCCTTTAGAAAAGGCGTGATTGTATTACTTCAGGTGAACCACGCGGCGGTGCAATTCCCATAGTCAATGTGTTGCACCTCGTTCCCTTCCTTCAGGGAACATGAGTTATGGTGCACAACTTTCAGGTATTTATGCCTCTGGCCTGCATTATTGATAAAAGCATTACTACTTACCTTGCCTCCCTTGTCTCTAGTTATCCTGCCTCCTCGGGTCCCGTCCAGTCCTGGTTCTCCTCAGTCCAGTCCTTCTCCTCCTTGTGCCTTGCCTTCCAGCCAGTTGCCACCTTCACCTGCCCTGCTTGCTCAGCCTGGCCTTATCCCTGGTGCTCCCCTTGGATCCATTTCGTGCCACCTCTTCTCATCCAATCTGTAGGACAATATATACCTGATCATTATCATGCTCAAAACCTAGAGCTAGACCCACCTGACCATCTTCTTTCTCCCCAAGAGCTCCAGAGAACCTCCTGTATACATCCATCCATTTTCTTCCGCTTATCCGGGGCCGGGTCACGGGGGTAGCAGCCTAAGTAGGGAGGCCCAGACTTCCCTCTCCCCAGCCACTTGGAGCAGCTCCTCTGGGGGAATCCCAAGGCGTTCCCAGGCCAGCCGAGAAACATAGTCCCTCCAGCGTGTCCTGGGTCTTCCTCTGGGTCTCCTCCCGGTGGGACATGCCCGGAACACCTCACCAGGGAGGCGTCCAGGAGGCATCCTAACCAGATGCCCGAGCCACCTCAACTGGCTCCTCTCGATGTGGAGAAGCAGCGGCTCTACTCCGAGTCCCTCCCGGATGACTGAGCTTCTCACCCTATCTCTAAGGGAGAGTCCAGACACCCTGCGGAGAAAACTCATTTCAGCCACTTGTATCCGAGATCTCGTTCTTTCGGTCATAACCCAGAGCTCATGACCATAGATGAGGGTAGGAACGTAGATCGATCGGTAAATTGAGAGCTTTACCTCCTATATACCACTTTAAATAATAAACACATATTTTCCAATCCAGAGTCTTGTCTCGTTCTGGGTCTCATACAAATCTGGCTTCCTCAAGTTGTAACACAGATGGGTTTTGGAGAAGCTTGGAATTATTTTGTGACAAAAATATTAACCACATGGTATTTTGTTAGAAACATAATTTTAACAGAATCTGATTACTCTAAAAAAGCCAAGTCTGGTCATCTGGACATTCAAAAAACAAAACAAAACAAAGCAAAAAAATTGTAGAAACGGTTCATCTTTCGTCCGAAAGACTTCCTCAGTCTGAGTTGCTGTATTCAGCTCAGTCTTATAAATAGCACCCTCTCACAGTGGGTCAACCAGTTGGCTGATGACAGCCGAAACCAGTGGTCATTTTGTATTATAGCAGTATAGAAATATACCTGGCTAGGGAAATGTCACTTCCTGATATACCTGGCTAGGGAAATGTCACTTCCTAATTGATAAGTGGTTGGAGTATAAAAGGAGGCAGCAATGCCTGTTCTGGCACTTGGTTTCTTCTTCACGCTCCCACTACTTGGCTCATACCCGTGTGGGGTTTTGTCGTTGAGCAGCAGATCGTGTCATGCGTGCTGTTCTGGCTTTTGTGGTATGAAGACCAAGCTTGCTGCTTCCTCCTCCTCCTCCTGTGTGTGTGTCTGCATGTGTGTCAGCAGGTGAGCAGTTGAGCATCTAATTGTCAGCTTCAAATTTGCCACTATTGGTGATTAGTTGACTGAATTTTATAGGTCCTTTGCTGAAGTTGGGACCACTGTTTCTTTGACTACGGAAGATCACTACTGTTTTGTCTCCACTGAAATCACCATTGTTCTGGCTCCATGGAGGACTACTGTTTGGGTTCTCCAAACTACTGCACTTGACCATCTTCGGATGTCTGTGGTTGCTTCACTGGACTCAACAACAAATTGTTTGGGGCGCGGTCTCTGAACACATGTCAGTGGCGTGGGTAATTAGCCACACACTTGGGTCTGGACTAGAACTTTTTTTAATGATTTAATCTTTTTACAAAGTATTTTAAAAGTATTTATAATACAAATGGAAACTAATAAACTGTTTTTTTTTTTTGTAAACGTCTCAGATGTTCTAAATATTTTCCGAAGGTCTACGAACCAGTGTACCTTGTAAATTGCATAATTATAATGAGAACCACTCGGTACCACCACATTTGGCATTGCTGGAAGGAACCTGTGTATGTATATATATA